>NTPY01000885.1:1779224-1820564 GCA_002922825.1 Brachionus calyciflorus | reverse complement strand
TTTTTGGTTAATTTAATTTGAGTTAAATAAATTATTTAGAATCTTAGTTTTACTATTTTTAATAACTTATTAACTACTATAAAGAAGGATGCCAGATATTAATAGAATATTGGCCTAAAATTCAAAGTTTTTATGAATTTATTTTAGAAATTGTATTTTAAAGTGAAAATACATCTTAAATATTCGTTACCGTATTACCTTGTTTAAAAGCGCCCTCTAAAGCACCTTTTTTTAGAAGAAGGGAAAGCAGAAAAAATTAAATTTTGCTATAACTAAATAGACCACACTAAAGTCTATCGGATAAGTCAAATCAAAATGCCAAATTCATTTTTCTTTAGTATGATTTCACCCTTCAAAAGAGCGATTTTTAGTCGCTTGTAAGCAAGGTTTTACGGTATCTAGTATTTTTGAAAATTTCAGACTAATCTAAGTTTGAAAAATAGAGTTAAATTTTTTTAGTTTGTAAATAAATTAAATTTTTCATTAAAATTATTCAGATTTCAGAATGAAAGAAAACCGTCACGCCATAATCTCAAAATTAAAATTTTAATGCCATTTAATTCTTAGGGTAAGATAATTCTCCCAGTAAAAAATCTAAGCTCTGGAATCATGGCGTCATAAGAGGCCGATTTTCTATTGTGTTAAAGAGAAAAAAATATTATACGATTTTTTAAATATTAAAAAAAAAATCTATTTGCCACAATGATTTTTCGTCAGAATAAATTTGAGTACTTGTTTTTTTACTAGGAAATGTTTTTTAGTTGTAGTTTTGTCCATTTCTAAATGGATTTTTTTGAATAAGTCTTCACCGAGAATAAACGTTGAAAATTTCCCCTTACTTATCTACAATAATGGGTGAATTTTAATAATTTTTGTCTATTTCATGTAGTGAACATTGGTAATCATCAAGAGAAGGGACTTTTTCTACCAGTTCAGCCTCATATTTATTATGAGATTAAATTGTTGACTAATTTTTTTTAATTAATTATTGGTACAGCATCCAAACAAAATCATGCATTTTTGAAGATTTTTTGTGTTGAAGAGATATTTTTTTGAAATTGTGTTTAAAAGTTTTTAAATTTGCGGTGAAGAGATTTTTTTATTAAAAATGTTGATTTTGTTTCGAAAAGTTTCAAGATGTGGGGGAAAAGTATTTTTATTTTGGGGAGAAGATTTTTGTTTGTGAGGATGAGGGAGATCCGTTTTTTTTCCTGTGACAATATTTATAAAAAAACTATTTCAAAATTTGAACAATTTTGATCTTCTATTCAGATAAGTCCACGAAAACTATCAATAGATAAGATAAATCTTAAAACACTTAGTTATTTTTTAATTTTTCTAATATTTTAATGAATTTTTTTCATCCGTTTGCTAATCTCAAAGTTCATTTAATTTTTATTTTAAAGCTTAGACAATCGACATAGATAGACACAATAGATTTTCTATAGAAATAACGTCAAATGTGAGCTCGATTAGTATTATGCCCTTTCTCGAATGCTCTTCAATTAGAATATTCTTAGAATCAGTTGAGTTTATCGGTCTCAAGTTTATAATTTTTGCAAATACAACTCGAATGAAAACCTTCAAAGGACGAAAACCTTCAATATAGCGTCATAATAGAAGACGAAATAAAAATTTTCACCATACTTACAAAAATTTCTCAACTAAATTTATGCTAAAATAAATAGGTCTTTCCTTATTTTATTTTTAGAATTATTAAAGAAAATTTAAAATTTTAAGGCATATAATTTTATTTTAAAAAGATATTATTTTATTTTAGATATAAAATTCAAAATGGTCGAGCCTGTACCGCCACATGTTATCAAAGATATGGAAGGATATCGAAGGTATTTCAATACCAAAACTCCAAAAGGAAAATCTAATGTAAAAATGATGTTAAAATTGCTTAATAAATTGAATTTCTTCTATATTTTTTTTTATTCAAAGATTATTTTTGCTTTTTTGAGCAGCATTGGTGTAATTGGTTATGGCTATTGGAATTATAATAGAAAAGATCGTTTCATGACTATGAAGACTGATTATCCCCATAAGCAATAATAAAAATTTAACACGTATTTTATTTTCTTTTGTGTTTAATTAATTTTCTAAAAATTTTTCGAATAATTTTCAAATTTTTTAAAACAAAAATTGTTTAATTTTACCAGTGAAATGGTATGTAAATATCAAAAATACTTTTTTACCAAATAATAAAAAATTTTCAGAAATATTTTTCAAGAAAAAATTTTCTTAAATACATAATGGATAAAAGAACAGTTTTTTCGAGCTCTCCAAACAAAAGTTTTCTAAAGCGTGTCTTGGATTTACACACATCTATAGGAACATCGAATGTAATTTAAAATTCAGATTAAATCCAAGTCTTTTTTGATTAAATTTAATTAAATAGCTAATGATTCTGGCGATAGCTTTATCAGGCAGTCTTTCATATTATGGTTGGAGAAAAATGAACAAGAATAGACAGATTTTACATGAAACAACACCTGGAGAAGTTAAAAGCTTATATGAGAAAAAATCTATCATTAAAGATTCATGATTTTTTTTTGCATTTTTAGTCAAAGAGTTAATCGGCCAATAAAAAAATTTAAATTTCGATTTATTTACTTAATTTATTGTATCGTTGAGAATTAATTTTTGTCTAGTTTAATAAAAGTAAATAAATTTTCTTAAAAGGAACTAAATTTGAATACAAAAAAAAAACAAAATTTTTTATTGAGTTTAAAAAGAATACTCCGATTAATTTCCCACAAAAATAAAATTTTATTGATTATTCTAGTAATATGTATTTATAGGGTATTCTATTTAATTTGCTTAAATTCATTAAAAATTAAATTATCTATGGTAACTTTAAGTTACGAATACTTAAAACTATAAGTATCAATTTGAAAAAAGATTAAATTTTAATATTTTTTTTAAATTCTGACTTGACTACACAATGGCGGTTGTTACGACAATGACTGACTCTTCGCAAATGAAGCCATCTTTCGTGCAAACTTAGTTCTTCATTCATATCTTTTGTGCTCAATAAAATTAATCAAACGACTGAAAATTCATCTCAATTTGGCTATGAGTAAAAAAATATTTCAAAATATCGTAAACCTTTATGTGTATTCCAAATAAATTTATTGGAGTAATAGTGTAGTACGGCATTAAATTTTTTTTTAATGACTCAATATGAAACTCCTCATAAGGCTTTAGACCGAAGCGTACTTTTCATGAAGTAATTTTTTTGAAAGTAAAGGTAATACTTATAAAAACGGAAATAAAGGAGTATAAACTAAAAATGCATTTTTAATTAAATAATTTTCAAAAAATATCCAAAAAAAACTTATTTTATTAATTTTACAAAACAGATTTTTTGATATTTAAAAAAAAAACAAAAATATTTTCCGAATATTTTTTTAAGGAAAAAATTTTTTTTCAAGAAACTGCCTCGATAATAGCAAAAACTTAGTTCTTTATGTCTTGCGGGAGATGATTAAAATAGTTTGAATCAAACAACAAAAATTTTTTTTTTTCAAGCTTGTAATGGCCTGAATTATAATACTACTGGCTAAAAATTAACTCGCCTATATAATTTAAGGTTCTGAATGAAGAATTACAAAAAAAAAAGGTTATTTACGATTGTAGGTGCTTTCACTGGAGCCAATGAACAAGATTAAGAGGGTTTATATTTAATTGTTTTTTCCAAATTTCTAAGATAAAATAAGCTGATGAATTTTTCAGTTGAAAAAAATGCCTTTCAATAAATTTTTCAATTTTAAAAGTATATAAGTCTATGTTTTATATGTCTTATCTCGAAAATATTATCAGGACATGATTTCAAAAATGATAAGACTTACAAGTAACTTATTTGAATATGGCAATAAAAATTACAAGCTCACACATTTGTGAACATCAAAAAGCCGATTTTAAGATCAAGAAAAAAAAATTCTTTCAAGATTTCAAATTTATGATAAGGACCTATTCCTTTTTCAAAAAAATCTATTTTTGTACGATTAAAATTTTATTTGTTTCAAAAATAGAACCAATAGATTTCAAGAATGTAGCTATTCACAACTATGTAATGAAATTATTTATAACTTTTTTAACAAGTTTTTTAGCACGGAATTTACAATCCTTGCACTTAAGTCGGTATTTAGCAAGTCAAGATAAGAAAGATTTTATCTCAAAATCAAATTTTATTTATCAAAACACAAATTTGTAATTAAATTATTTACCGACAAAAATGGTGGATCCTGCTAAAAGAGGCGAAGTTGGTGGTCCTGGTAAAATGTTTAATATGAGTACACAAAGAGGACGAACCAATGTACCATAAATATAAATTGTTTAAATTTTTTATAACCTTTTAAATACTAAAGGTAATGTTGGCTTCGGCTGCTGTGGTTGGTGGAATATGGTATTATTATTATAAGAGAGGACATAATATGAATAATCCGAAACCAATGACAAGAACTCCATAATAAATAAACAAAACTAAAAAAATTTTTTTTTTTAAATTATTTTATTAAAAAATTAAATTAACTGGATCAAAAATTACATGGCTCATTTTTTCAATTTTTACAAAATATAAATAATTATTGGACAATATAAAAAATTGGGAATAAGGACAAAAATAAAACAGAAAAAAAATAATTAGCTTATTTGGTAAGCTTTGACAAAATTTGATTTCTCAATTCTTCCGATGCAAATTTAACTGCGTAGTATTGTTGATCGGTTGTTTGAATCAAGAAAATTAATTCATTTTTGGATTGTTTAGTATTTGTAACTTGGCTCAAGTCGATTGTCTTTGGTGATGTTGAGTATTCAATTTGATTGGTTTTCATATTTATATCAGCTTCTTCCCATTGATTGCTACCATCCGATTTGACTAGGACTGAAATTATACCAGTTTGTGAAGCTGATTCCAAATCACTTGAATAAAAATCACTATAATCAGAAGTGACTTGAGTTATTGAAAATGATTCGAAATTCTCTTCCAAAATTTGATAAGTTATTTGAATTGATAAACACATATCATTGATAAATTGACAGTCAATTGATTCGAATTGTTTTAGATAATCGATGACTGATTGTATGAATTTCAATGGCATAAACAAGAAATCCATTATTTTGAAAGAACATACTTCACCAATATTCTAAAAAAAATAAAGAATATTATTAATATTGAAACTTTTATAAAAATTTTTTTTTAATTTAAAAAATACTTACATCAATAAACTTGACAAATTTATCATTTGAAATGGTCAAATCTTCTAAAAGATTAACTGCTTGTGGAAGACCATTCAAGTAGACTTTGAAAGCATCGAAAACAATTTTGAGCGATGTATTGTAGTTTGAATTAGTTTCGATTGAATTTATAAGATTGTCTAGGAATTTTGTGACTGGGATTAATTTCTCGACATTTTGAAAGAGTATTAGAGATTCGTCAATGGTGAGTACTTTAAACATGATTGATGGACGAACATAATTTTCAATTGCTTGCTGAATCTGACTCAAGAATTCATTTATTTCTTCTTTGAAATCGACATTTGAACCCAAGTCACTTGTTGATGAGACTGAAGAAGCAGTTGCAGTGTTTGTTCTTGGAATTGAATAATAACCACAGTCGCTCAGGTCTATTTTTTTGATTTCGGATGTTTGAGTCTCAATAGTGTAACATTGATTGACAGACTCTTCAACATAGATATTTTTATTACATTCTCTTGGTTCACTTGTACTGGTACAAGATAAATTTTTTCTGAACAAATTCAAAAAAGAATTGAATTTGCTTTGTTTGTCGCACATTTGAGAGTTTAACAATTTCGATAGGGATAATTCGTCTGGTCTTGACAAACTTATCGTCACACAATTTGAAGATCTTTAAAAAAAAGATAAAAAAAATTAAATATTGAATTTAAATGAAATATTAAAATTTATATTAGGACTTACTTTAAGATTTTCTTGACACTTTTAGCTGAGGCTCTTGATACATTTTGTCCATTTATTGACATGATATTATCGCCTACTTTAATATCGATACCATTGAGCTTGACGTCTTCTAAAAAATTAAGAAATAATTAATTTTGAATTTAAAAAATTAAATAAAAGAAAAAATTTAAATTACTTGAAATCGATGAAATAAATGTTGGAAATTCGCCGCTAATTTCAATTAATGAAATCAGGGATTGTTTTAGGGTGACTTCGACACGGGTCCAATTGCGATTTGAAGCTCTTATTTTATCATTATATTTCAGTGGTATTTGTTTTTTGCATTCAATTTTCGAGTATTTACTCATTTTTAATAATTTGGCTAATTTTATTTAAATTGTTTATGTTTTAATTTCGAATGAGGAAATTAGTTACGTTTAAATAGTTTCTAAATTTAATCAAGTTAGAAAAATATTAATTTAACCAATTAAATTGAGTTTGTAGACTTGAAACAAAAAATAGAGAGAAAAGTTTTAACAGATTGGTCGAAAAATTAGAACAAAAAAAAAATAAAGAGAGAAAAGAAAAAAGAAAAAAAATAAAACTTTATTGGTCGGTTCAAGTTTCTTTAATTACAAAAAAACTCAAAAAATTTATTTCCTGATTTGTTAAATTTTACCTTTACTTTAAAAATAAATAAATACCGCTCTTAGGTTAATAAGTATACAAATTAGCCTAATTTGACAAATAATTAATCTCAAGCAAATTATGAAACTTACTATTACCGATAAACCGGATGTTTTCGTGTATTTTTTTTCTTCAAATTTTATCTCTATGTCTCTCCATGAGATTGTGACGGTAAATTTAATTTTTAAGTTAAGTTAAGTTAAAAAGCACCCGATTCTAATTCAAAACAAGAACAACTGCTATATGTAGTAATTTTAATTTTTAGCAGATATTGTGTTGGAGATTTTTATCATTTTGAATTTTACATTAAGATTAGCATCTCCTGATTAATGCTTCCAGAATACTCAATTTATCCTTAAAATAAAATAAAAAAATCAATTAAAGCGTGAAATTTAATTGATTTCTTATCAGAATTTTAGAAAAGTAAAAATAAAAAACTTATAATTAAAGAAACATTTATTTTAGAAGAATTCCATTAGACTTAAAGTATTCTAGAGTACTAGCTCTTTAAAAAATTCAATCACTTTTTTTTATACTAAGAGTTTTTTTTGTTGTTGTTGAGTCATAAATTGTTAACGTCATTTACCGATCATATTTCGCCTTATCTTAAAGTAAACAAAATTCTCATCTTTTGAGTCATTTTTATGACTCCCGAACTTTAAAAAAAATAAAAATATATTTATGTTGTTGAGGTTGTTAACCTTTTCTTTCTTTTTTTTTTAAAGATATTTACTTATTACTTAAAAAATTCTTAAAATTACAAACAAAAAGTTCTTGTTTTTTTTCAAGTGACTTCGAAAAGAGTAAACTAATAAAAGTTTTAAGTTAAGGACTAATGTCTTATTTATTTTTTTATTATCTTAATTGACGATCTTCGCGATTCGAGGAGCCCAAACTAGACATTACAATTTAGTGGAATATCTTGATATTGAAAATGGAAAAAAATTCTAAATAAAAAAAAATTGATTTTAATTTGATGATAATAGACGAAACAATTAGTTTCTGTGTTCAAGTGATAGATTGAGTGCTCTCTTATGAATAGATATATTTCATATCTAATAAATAGAATTACTTAACAAGTATTCTGTTAAAATCAACTTATGGTTATCTAAGTTGGAATTTTATATTTTTTCAATAAAACCCATACAGTTAAGTGAATATTAGCGAAAATAGAATAAATAAGTCAAGTTGAGTAGATCTATTTATTTATCTAGTAAACAGATACACTAATATTTTAAATAAGCACAAATTGTATCTAAAGGGCATTTTGTTGAGTAGGTTTACTTACTTACTTGCTCTAAATTAATAGCTTTAGAGTACTCTTTTTTAAATATATTTTTTGATTGATTATCAATATTTGAAAAAAAATAATAACAAATTAGTAAATTACGCAAAAAAATAAACATTGCTCAAATAAAGTATCTAATTTCAATTCCAGTAATGTGTGTTTTTTTAAAAGAAGAAGAAGACCCTATCTTAAATATTTATCAGTACTTTTGCAAGAATTGTTTATAGATCATGTTCTTTTCGAATATTTTTTGTTGTTTTTCGAATTTGTGCTCTTGGTATAAATATTGTCAAATTGTAATCTTTTATATAAATAATAAATTTAAATGATCAATTGGCTTTCAATTTCGATAAGTAAAATATAATTAATGCTTTAAAATAATTGTAAATCTCTAATGAAAATAACTGTAACTTAGTACAGTACTAATTTGATCCCCTTTTAAAAATCTGCTTTTGACATATAAATTTATTTTGCTCTTGGGTCAAATTAAAACTACTGCCTAATTATTTAATGAATGGTTATACCATACAATTATAAACGACTTGATCATTTTGTTAGTTTATGGAATTAAAATTTTTTTAAAGATTCATTCTAATAGCCATATCTTATAGACCAACAATAAGTTTGGATTTTTATTGTTGATATTTAAAATTAAAAATTAATTAACAAAAACAAATTAAAAAAAAAAAATTTTAAATAACTTTAAGACGACAATGGAAATATTAAAATTATAATAAAACTGTGGTTTGAGCAGTTCGAAGAGTCGTGTAGGACGTTCAAAGTCGCAGGAGTTTCAAAATTTTTTGTCAGGAATTCATCAATTATTTCTAGTGTTTCAATAGTCTTCAATTTTTTTGGTTAAAAAATTAATCTTGACTGAGGACTTTTTTATCTTTTCATGAAAAATGGTGCAATTACGTCTTCTTAAATTATACCCATTTTTTCTTTGCTAATACTTAAATTGAAATCAATACCATTTTGTACCCAGTCTCTTTAAAGTGACATGCATGCCAAATGTTCTATTTCTTGCAAATGGCACTAACTGAATATTTCTTGATAAATGAGGAAATTATGGGCCCTTAATGAATTTTCATTTGAAGTTAAGTTTATATTTTGATTTGTATAAAGATTTAGGCAGTTCAAAAGAATAATTACCGATTTATTTTTTAGGAAATTTTTTAGACCCTTCAACTTTTTCACCATTTATATGTTTATATTAAACCATATTCAAGCAATTTCATTTAGGTAAAATTTGATTTTAATCAAGTAAACTAAACCCTTTCAAAAAGTCTAGGAAAAACAGCAAGAACTTTTTAATTTTAGCGTGTGTGAATGTAATTTCACGCATGTCTCATGTTTTTTTAAGAGACTGGGTAGTTCTGTTGTTAAAATATTTTAATCGAGTATTTTGTGTGATGATATTCTAACAAGTCAATGAGAGAAGATAGTTCTATTACTTGGAGTCGTAGGTATTATTAATACAGCAGTTATAACGAAAAAGAAGCGTGAGCGTTACCATACCGTTACCAAAAAAAAAATTTTTAAAAAAATTAAAAAAAAAATAATTTTTTTTTTGGAAACGGTATGGTAACGCTCACGCTTCTTTTTCGTTATAACTGCTGTATATCCTAAGATAAGCTAATGATAAACTGTTGGTTTCTTTTATAAAAAAGATTTTGCCAAATTATTTTATCGTGAAGACATTGCGTAGTTATTAGGAAAATTCTCAACACTAGGCCCACTAATTTTTTTAGCTACATTGACCCACCCCCATGTAACTTTTAATCATTTTTTCTATTGAATTTTATATCTTTTATTTAATGCTTTGTCTATAAGACTGAAATAATACATAAAAATAATTTAGATTAATCCATATCCAATTAAGCTAACATTAGAGTTATACATTAGTTTATTATTTGTTTACTAGGTTTGCTAATAAAATGTATCCCCGATTTTATGAACATTGACTGTAAAGCATAATTTAGTTCACAAAATAGAGAGTTCATAAAATCGGAAATCATATTAAATACATTTCAATAAGTATGATTTCAAAAGGTTGAAGTTTTTTTACTTCATAAATTCGAAGATACATAAAATCCGGGATACACTGTATATTCTAATTCGATTGTCATCCATCAAAAAACTTGAACCACTCGGCCAGTTCAGTTGTTCTAATAAAGTTGCTTTATCACAAATATATAACAAATAAAAAAGAAAAGATGCGAAAAATGAATTTTATTTAATTAATTAAAAGGCAAATTGGAGTTTTTCATGGCATGAAAAACAAAATCAAAAAATTTAAATTAAACAAATTTTTTTTAAAGAAATTTATTTGAAAAAAAAAATTGTCAAAAGCTGCGTGGTAAATTTGCACCAAAAAAAGTTTTGTGATATTTATATAAAAATTGAATTTAAAGCTAAAGTTGATCTCTGATTAGACAAAATTATTATTTACACTGTGCTTATTTTAATAAATATTAGTGTCATGGCTACAATTACAATTCCAGCAATCAACTTTTGGTTTTACATTCAATTTCGATCTGTTCAATCTTTCAACTGATTTTTTTCGTCTAATTTGTGAGCTTGTCGTTGGCAATGAGAAGGAAACTTTGGAATTTTTCAAAGAAGTTGATCTCGGTCTATAAGTAACGTCAAATTCTAAATCAGAATCCGAATCGACGGTTTCCTTTCTATGATGATGATTATGGTGATGGTTGTGATGAGGATTTAGATGGCAATATTTTTTTCTATCCAATTCTTTTTCCAGCAAACTCATCAATTCCTTTTTTCTCTCAGCGTCCTCGTGTTCTTTTTTCAGTGCTTCCAAATCGTTCATAAGTTTAAAAGAAGCCGATTTTTTTTTCATTTCATTTTGTAAAACTTTAACTTTATCAATAATATCATCAACAAGGTCATTAGTCTTTTCTAATTTTTGAGAAAATTTTAATTTTTCCTGTGATTCTTGAATACTCTTTAACAATTCAGTCTCTTTAGTCAAATCCTCGGGATTATATGGCGAATTTACAATTTTATCTAAGTATTTGGATGTTTTATAAGTAAAGTCATAACTTGATCCGAGATTCGGATAACTAGACTCGGACTTACGTGGCTCTTGAGGAGGTGCAATTGGCTGATTTGTTTTGATTTCAATTTTAGGCGAAGACGTAGACAAGCCGTTTATACAAATATTCAGTGTATCATTATATTTTGATGCATAAACATTGGAATAATTTGATGACAATGAGTCATGGTTTAAAGAGGCTTTATGTCGCTCTAAATCTTGTTTAGCAATCAGTTCACTTATTACTCGTTTTTGCTCTAATTCAGCTATTAACTCATTTATTGGTTTAGGTGCTGGTGGATTAATACTACTATAGATATTAGGCCATAAGGTCTTGAATAAATTTTGGAATTGTTTATCTTTTTCTTGGTCTATCCATTCTTTGCTTGGTCCAATCACATTTTTATCATTTAGAATATTTTTTAATTTATCATAGTCAATTGAACTTATTGCGTTTGCTTCTTTTAATTTAAAAATAAATTCATTTGGGGTTACTATTGTCTTATTATTGTCAACTTAAAAGAAAAATAATTATTCTTCTGATTGGAAAAAAATTAAATAAGAAAGTAGTGTACTTTTTGCCAATATGTTGAAATCATTTAAGATGCTCATTCTTAATCTTTGCAAATTGTTTAAACGTAAAAACTATGGTATTAATACGACGGTTAAAAAATTATTTTATAAAAAAGTAATATTATTATTTGTTACCTAGCGACAAACAAAATTTTACTATTTTTTTAAATAAAGGAATAGGTTATATAAGAGAAACGTTCTATTGAAAAAAAAAATTCTGTTTAATAAAATTTATAAAATAAAGAAAAAACAATAAGTAAATATCGACCTAGAAACTGATAAATAATAAAAAGCTTTACTTTACTTACGCATTTTGTAATTTTAAAAAAGTTACCGTAAACCCTGTATACAGTGCTGCTAGATAAAATTTAAATAAAAAACATTATTGTATACACCTTCTTTTAAGAAAGAATACTAGATTTTTATCACATTTAATGCATGAAAAATTTTTTTTACCCGTATAGTCATAAAAATTAGAAAATCTTAGAAAATAATTTTATTTTTCATGCAAGTTAAACCAAACGTAACCTTTATCGAAAATTAATTTCATAAACCATACCAAATTAGGATATGGTTAAATTATTTTTGTTTTGGAAAAATTGGGCTAGAAATCTACAGTACACACCTTAAATAAGCTGGCATGCTTTGAAACATATCTTAAACTTATTTTAAACATCCATCAGATAATTTATATTATCTGCTTAAACCGCTCAAGAAGAAGTCTTAAGCGTAAAAAATCAGTACCATAGTATATAAGCATATAAATGAAATATCTAACAACAAAAATTGTCTTGAAAAGCCCTGAAATATGAACAGTCTTGAACATTTCGGAAACATATTAAAGTTTCAATTAAAAATTTTTAAAGAAAAAAAAAGGAACCGTAAATTTTGTATTCACTTTAAAAAAAAAAAAGCTGTAAAGATATCATTTTTTTCAGAATTGTATCTACTCAATGTTTTAAGGATATTCTCTTCTTATGATTAAAAGCTCATAGTAATTTAGAGCATTAAGGTTTGTATTTTTGATAAAAAAGCTTTTTGAAAAATGTTATTTTATCCTTTTGGCGGCTGATAATCTCAATGAGTCTAACGGTAAATTTTAATAAATTCCTTTTTGAAACTTTTCCTCTTAAAAAATATTTTTTGAAAAAAATTCCCAAAAAAAATATTTTGTACCTCATTGTATTCAATTCCTTTTCTCATTTTTTTGATTTTAATCCTTTCTTGAAAAAAGACCTTTGCAAAGGTCTTTTTTTCAAGTAACTAAAAAAGACTCATGAGTCTTTTTTAGTTACTTACCGTTAACTTTCTTTCTGAAAGATTATTTCAAAACATAAATACAATACATTCTCAGAATATAATATTAATTCTTAAAAGTGTAATCATTTGATTTAAAAAAAATCTAATACTTCCTATTGACTCTTGTAAAAAGTAATTTTGGAATTGCGATTGCTCAATAAAATAAAGATACTCATTCTCGTCTAATTTCAAAATCGATTTAAGTGGAAAAAAGACTATGAAAAATCGAGCTCAAGATTGTTCAGAAAAGAATACAGCTTCTAAATTATCTGCTAAATATCAATATGGCAACTTTTTTTTTTAATGAAACATTCTTTTTTTCAAAGTTTGAATTAAATTAGCCAAAGAACCCTTAATAAATAAAATTTAAAAATCAAAACCAAATACATTAATAAGATGTTAATCTATATTAAGAACTAAATTTTAATTTGGTAAATCCAGTGACCAGTTTAGTTCCTTGAAATTGAGAAAATCTCGGTTAAGTTTAATTTGAAATTTTTCCAAATATTTTTGTCTAAAATTTTTTTAAAACAAGATTAAAACTTTTTGAAAAGCACAACTTAAGTATCTTTAATAGCAATCAGAATTATCTCTTTTTTTTTTTTAAATTTTTCTAAATTTACTATATTGAATTTGGACATTAACACGACCATTTTTTTTCATAAATTTCGATTTTAGTTCGAAAAATTAGATTCAATAAAAATCATTATATAAGGCTAATATTTTTTTTTTTAAATTCTTATATAATTTTTTTGAGCTATTTTAATTTAAACTTAAAAAGAAAAAAGCTTTATTAAAAAAAAATTGGCCATATACAGTACAATTTTGAATTAAGTTAACAACCGGCTTAAGCCTAAGTTTCGGAGCCACTTTTTTCGGCTTAAGTCCGGCTCTTGAACCGATTTTCAAAAACCATAGCTTTGAAAGCTAGCTTCAAAACTTGGTTTCGACGCGGTTTAAGAGCCGCTTAAGCCCGGCTTCGAAACCTGTTAACTTAGTTTTGGATTGTACTGTACCAAAGACTCTGGTGATAAGGTCGAAAATTACTCTAAAAGAAAACAAGGACTAAACCAATTAAGAAAATATAGGACGTATCGATTACTTCAAGAAGAAACATCAATATAGAATATAATTCTAAAAAAAAAACGAATTTAATTCTAAGTATTTTTTTTCACGAGGGGAATTTTCTGTAAGAAATATTCTCAAAGTTAATAAAACTAGGGGAATATTTTCAAAAATTGAATTGATTGCGGTCAATCGAGTCTATGGCCAAAGCGGATATCTTTATAAAAAGTAAAATTTTTTAATCAGTCATTTTATCTAAATTAAAGCTATTTTTAGCTTTAGAAATAAAATTATGTTAACCAAATGCAAAATTCGATAAATTGAATTTGGAGAAAAAAAACATTCGAAAAAAAAAATTCGAAATGGAATGTATTCGATTAGCGTTGGCTGCTGAATTCCATGAGGAGGATCAAGACATTTAGCTCCTAATCGATTGCTCATTTTGAATTGACTATATAGTTTTTGAAATTGTATAATATTTTAAATGCATTTTAAACTTTCATTCAAAAGTTCGACAAAATTTTTTATTTAGAAATTTTTTGGAACAGATTAACAAGCTTACTTCTTTTTAGGTTTAACTGAACTTTAAAATTTTTTTAATGACAAGTAACATCTTTTCGAAAATATATAAATTTTTATACGACATGTATTTATATTGGATGATAATAAGGTTATAGTTAACCAAAAAAGTATTAGATCTGACAGTCATCTCTTGATCACTAAGTGACTAATGTGACCGCAAGTTGACCGCCAACACTATAATCGATATAGATGATGACTGTTTATTTTAATTTTGAAAATGAAACAACGGGACATTTCTTAGACAATATTAAATCAAAGCACGATGAAAAGCTACTAATAATTAAAGGAATTTTTTTTAATTTTTTTATTTTTACTTAAAACATACTTTAAAGACAAAACATGATATAAATAACTGTTAATAACTAAAAGAAAAAAACTTTTTTTTAATAAATAAAAAAATTTGTATCGCTACTCTTTTGTTCGAAATCAAAATTTTTATAATTTTTATTTAATATTTAGGCTTGAATTTTGTTACGAATAGTTTGAGCAAAGTAAAAAACTACACCAAACAAAACAGTGACTAACAATTCACTTTGTACTGATGGGCCTTTATATGAACCTTGGTGATAAAATGTGACTGTTTGTAATTCTTTGACTTTGCTTAAATCTCCATTTGATCTTTGAGCTTTTCTATAAGCATTGTAGTTTTCCTCATCGAATATTCTTACACTGATTTGACCAGATGTAGCTTTTTCGATTGGTTGTGACCAACTGATTTCATAAGTTTCTCCTGAAGCGTCAGCTGATGAAGCCAAGAAATTGCCATTAACTTCACCATAGAAAGGAACATTTCTAGCATTTCCAGCACATTGAGCTTTGAATGTGACAACATAGGCTGTTTCAGTATTTAGTTTTAAATTTTCTGAGGTAGTTGCTTTAACATCAGTAATTTTAGCTTGACTGCACTGTTGTCCTAAAATTTTAAATTTTATACAATTACTTGTTTAATTTTAGATAATCAATTTTAAATATGTACCTAAAGCAGAAGCAACTAAGAGTAATAAACCCAAAAAGATCTTTTGCATTTTGTTCGTTATTTCGAAAATCTTTTATTTAAAATTAAAAATAAAATTGAAAAAGTTTAGTAGTAAATTTTAAGAGGAAAATTGCCAACGTATAACTTTTAGGACGTATTTAATTTTTTTTTCAAATTCAAGAATATATACCAATACATGTTCGTTTTTTTTTAAAGCAATCAGTTTTCATCAACTATTTTGCTTTTGTGTGTAAATTTGTCTTCGTTTTTTTGAAATAAACGAATTGAAAGTTTAAAAAAATTCTAAATTAGACATTTTTATTTAAAAGTAGTAGTATTAATAGAAAACTTTAAAGTCTGTATATACCTGTGCTATGAAGCGCTTAGTCTAATTGAAAGCGGTTTTAGTCGTAGAATTTGATTTTTCAGATGTTTCTTTATACACAAAATAAATTTAATAATACTGTTTGAGCTGAAATTTTTTTAAAAATCAAAATATAAGCTTTATTTGTAGTGATAATTCACTAAGAATCGATAGTTTTCTAATTCAACATAATATAATTAGCTAGTGCCATTTTCAAGAAATAGAACGTGTCATGCGTATGTTCAATACGCATGTTCAAGAATGGGGACTTTTCCAATTAGTTAATTTGAATTAAGTCATCTCTTACTCTTCTTTACTCTAAATTTCATAAATTTATAAATTTCAATCTTAAATCTTATGATTTATCCTGAATTTATTTCACAAGTTATTTTTTGTAACTTTTCAAGTATAGAAATTACAGATTTAAGCGAAAGACACCACAAACTCAACGTATATTCCAAATGAAGCCTAACCAAGCCACTATATAACAACCCGACAATTTTGCGGACCAAATAGACAAAGGAGGGCCTAATTTTACAGTACCGTACCCATAGTACCTTTGGTTTCGATCGTCTCGATGTAATTCATACGATTATTTTAGATTTTTTTCATTTATGTTAAAATAATTGAAACTAAAAGTCTTTTTTAAAAAAGCTGTTTAAGTAGTATTGTAGACCTTGTATTAGAGCTTTGCTTAACTTAAGGTTTTTAATTTTTAAGTATTTTTTTAGGGTTGTGAATGAAGCTATCTGAAATAATCGTTTGAATTTCATCGATCGATTTAAAGTACGGTAAAGTAGGGTAAGTACAGTTCGATAGATAAGCTACGCTTTGCCTCAAATAAAAAGTTCGCTAGAATTGCAGTATAATCCTAAGATTTTTTTCTTCAGTTTATTCGTTTTAAGGATAAAATTCGCCTGGACCGTATATTCTTTATTCATTTTTGATCTTATTACCACTGATGTACATTACTTACACTTTGAGATATTTAAATCTGTCAACCAAATTCTAGATCAGTTAGAAAGCACATCTAAATCTTGTTATTATTCAGGTGACCCATCTAATTTGTTCTTAATTTTTCCACACATTTTGAGTTCATGAGCGAAAAATAAATGAATCAAAAAATGCCCCAAATCATAAACTGTAGTCCTACTTATAAATTTCGAGTCTAACTACGTCCTTCTACTTCACCTTTCTCAATGAATTTTATTTTTAAATTAAAGCTAATGAGCTTCTCTTTTTTTAAATGTTTATTATCTGAGGTTAAAATTCAAAAATAATAAAAGTGATAGATCAGTAACTACGGTTTATGATTTGGGACACTATACATATTCGAAAAAAACGTTTTTTTTTATAAAAAAAAGTTGAGAGAAAAAAGTTTGGCGCATTTCATTTTACTTTTAAAATCAATCAACAAAAACATCAAAAAAAAATCAAAAAATATAAGAAAGATCCCAATAGTGAAAAAATGGTTAATAACGTGTAACTCTCCTTTTATTTTTCAAGCATTCATTTATTCTTCTTGGAATTGAGTCAAAAAAGTTCTCAGTTATATTTTTCTAAAATATCTAGTTCTTTTCAATTCGTCAAGGCATTGTGGTCCTCCTTTTGCAATTCTCTGTCTAATCAACTCTACAAATTTTCAATGCAGTTTAAATCTGGACTGATAGCTGCTTACTTTAGACACTCTATTTTTTTCTCGGCGAATATCCGACTACTTTTTTGACACGATGCATTGTCTTGCTGAAATTACCTGGTTGCATTTAATCTCCATTCGAATATGCAATGAAACCCAAGTCCATAAAAACTAATACAGCACCATATTCCTATCGAACCACTTCCTTTTTTAGTACGCTTAATGATACAATCTTGATTTTATTTTTCTGCTGTCGTCCTACGGATGCAAATTCGATTTTTTCGCTTTACGACTAATATGTTCATCTGATCACTAAAAAGAACTTAAAATCTCAGTCTCCATTTTAACAATGGCAACGATTTTACCATTTTACAAAACGCTTTTCTTTCTTCAATATGCTTTTCGAAAAGTCGAGGTTTTTTGACAGCAACTTTCCATAGGAGTTTGTTTGCCAATAACCTTTTTCTGACTAAATATGCGGATGGGATCTTTGCATTCGATATTTTCCATTGATCTGACGGAAATGGTTTTTTCTCGTGTAAATTTTATTTTAACTAGCCATCCAGAGAATGATAGCTCGTTCGAAAGAGGAAATGAGCAATTTTTAAATAAAAAATAATTATTTCAAAATGTTTATCCATTCAAAAAGAACGACTTTTTAAATTTAAAATAAAAGTTCATGCCGTTCTCTTTCTTTTAGTCAATACTGTATTATAAAGAATATCGTTTTTTTAAATAAGAATCATTAAATAAGGAAGGTTTCAAAAATTTAAACGCTCACACTATATCAGAATTTGTTTTTCGAGCTCAAACTTACACTAAAAATTTTAAATTTTTGTACGATTGATCTCCTTTCCTTTCTCAGAAAGCTAAAATAAAATAATTAAGGAAAAACTGAGCATTTACAACCAAATTTAAAATATTAATTCAAAAAAATATTATTGTTTATTTTACTCGAAAAAGAACAAAAAAAAATTTTGTCTCAATTGATAATTCACTATATTGGAAAACTAAATTTTTGTTTTATGCAAGCCGTAGAAATGGTATGCAAAGTTTTGGTAATGATTGAGTAAATTACAATATGGCTCTAGCTAACGTTCATAGATTTAAAAAAATAAACAATAATTTTAATTTGTTTAAAAATTTAAGTGGTTTAAAACTTATTTTATCTTGTTTAATTTTTTTCAATTACTTTTTATCTTTTTTAAATTTTTTTATTTTTTTGTTTATTTTTAAATTATTTGTTTTTTTTTAGTCTTTTTTGAGAGGGATCTTTTAATTTTATTTAATTGATTGAATCAATTTTTAAAAAAATTAAAATTTTTGGTTTTTATTTTAGTTTTTTTTAGGTTGAGAGGTCATTTTTTTTGTCTTCATCGTCGCTGAAGAAAATTTAAAATTCGACAGTTTGAATCTTAATGCTGTCAAAGCTAAAGCAATTTTTTATTCAAAAGAGGCAACTGAAAGGCCAGTTGTTTAAGAGAGAACTGATTCTCGTTAAAAGAACTTTGAGTAAATTTGAGATTCCTGTTCAATGTCTCGATTGTGGTAAACTTTTGAAAAATGAAAAAGGCGTTACTTATTAAAGGTTTTTACTTATATATATTTATTTTATTTTTATCTTATATATATATTAAAATACACAAAAAATTAATAATTTTTTTCATAATAATTTACTAAAAAATCGATTAAATTTTTCTTGACGTCAACTATTTTTTTCGAGTCACTTAATTTTTTTTAAGTCACATAAATTTTTAAAAAAAATATTTTTTTATACTAATTTTTATTTGGAGTCAAATATTAGGTGACTCAAGATTATGTAAATCCTCAGAGTCACCTAACCAGCATCATCCAGGAGTTACCTAATTAAGTGACTATGATAAATTTACATATGTAAATACTCAACTAAACAGAAGAGCAAAAATCTTTAGAAATATTTAGAATTAACCAATCGAAAGTTTTTGAAATATTTATTAAAATTGAGAAATACTTCCTAGCTCTATTAATTGTATAATACACATTTAAGTTAAATTTTACACTCAAATTTGTTTCTTTGTATAAATGCTCTTTTATACAAGATCAGCTCTTAACTTTCTTTTCGATCTAAATCCATGTAACGAACTGTTTTTGTCCATTAAAGTTATCTATTTCTCGAAAAAAATGTTCGAACCCAATCTTTTCCTAGCTTATCTAATTATTCTCTTCTATAAACCTTTTTAATCATTTTTAAAAATATGAATTTGATCATTTTTAAAAATTTTTTTTGCGGAAAAATCTCATTTTCTCAATTTCTACATTGATGAGTTAATCCGAAAACATTAAATTATAATCGCCAACAAAAGATCAACTGTTATTTATTATATGTGCCAAGTTTAACCTCTATCGCTCACTAAATCCTTCTAAAAAATAAATTTTACAATATTTTACAGATTTTTACTATTTTTGCTGAAATTTTAATAAAATTTACAGAAAATTACGTAAAAAATCATAAAATAGAGTAAAATTTTAATTAGAAAATTGTTCTTTCCTAAAAAATTCATAAAATTGAAAATCCTCGAAAAATCGGTTCAAGAGCCGGGCTTAATCAGAAAATAGTGGCTACGAACATCGGCTAAAGCCGCTTCGAAACTTGGCTTCTGAACCTTTTAAGCCGGCTTAAGCCGCTCTGAAACTCGTGCTTAAACCGGGTGTTAACGTAATTCAGAATTTTACTGTATACTGTTAGTCTTTAGCTTACTATTGCTTAGAAAGAATTCTTATTGGCAAAAAAATTGGAAGAAAAACAAGGACTTCATCAATTTAAATCATAAACGCCCTTGGGGCATCGAAATGTTCATGGTCTACTATATGAAAAAAAATTAATATTGATTGATTTTTAATAGGTTTTTGATTTTTTTAATTAACGTATTGTCTCGATTTTAAGAATTATTTGAAGATTTTGTCACTAATTACGAGTACTCGGTATTAGTGACATGTTCTTAAATATCCAACACTGGATTTCAAAACGCTATAAAGACATGTCACTAATAACGAAAATAGGTAAAAAATTAGGTTTTTTTGAAATTTTAGTTTCGCAATTAGTAACATGTCACTAAAAATTAGTGACATGTCATTAACGATTAGTGACATGTCGTTAATGGTCAATGACATGTCACTAATCTAGGCGAGTAGTGAGAATAAAAAAAAATTTGTTTATTTTTCAATTTAGAAGATGTGAAATTTTTCATTACATGATAGTCATTACTTAAATTATATTAATCGTTACAATTTATCAGAAACTTCAAAGCTGTTCCGAATGGACGAGTAAATTTTAATTTTTTTAAATTTATTTTGTAACTCTTTTCAATATCAATTTGCCAAACAAGACAAAATTGGTCTGAAAAAAGAACCGAGACCTAAAACGACTAAAAATTTTACATAATTTGAAAGATGAGACACAGGTCGAAACATATCTGTAAAAATTTGATTTCTTCTTCGACAAAAATTAACGACAGAAATAAATTAAAAAATTAGGAAATTAAAATAAAAAACAGGTTTGTTCTAAATTTTCTAGATAGGCATTGCATAGGCATTTTTTTAAACTTTAATTCATGATAACTTTCGAAGGGAGCGTCCCTGATAAAATATATATATTCGTGATCAGCTCGTCGAGATTTACAAGCTGATATATATTTTATCTTGGTTTGGCGTTAGGGGAGGTTCTATAGTGTATCCACTCAGAGAGCATGGCTCTTCTTTTTCGTATAGTTTTTTTTTGATTGTTTATTTTTTTTCTGATGCCTTACTCGACTTTAACATAATTTTACATATCAATTCATACACTTGATCATTTTTTGTTCATCATTTGGATAATTTGTGAACTTTGTATTTGCTCAGTTAAGTTTTGATTATAGATCTCAACAAGATGCATTCTTCCAAGAGAAATTAAATTGCTTTTTCTCTTCTGTAGGACAAGTGCTTTAGTTGCCAATTTTTTTAATCTTAAATGTAGCTTCAATCGATTTATGATCGCTAGAATTGTAGAATTTCTTAATTACATTTGTTTTAATACACTCATTCTTATACCACATTATATTTTCTATGTTCGATTTATAACGCTTATCAGAGTAGGTAAATGAATTTCTATTTTTAGAGTGTTCAGAAATCAATAAATGTTTCTTCAGATTTGCTACAATAAATCTTGAAAGTGCTTTGCCGAATCTTTTTTTCATTCATCATTCATTTTAAACAGTTTTTTTTTTATTAGCTTAAGAAAAAGGTTAGAATTAAAAAGAAAAAAAATAGCTTTAAAAAAGCTTAGCCAATTTTCCGAAAAATTATTATCATACTTTTAAAATTAAAACACTGGTTAATATAAAGCTACAGCAATCGAAAGCTAACTTTTTTTGAGATAATCTTATGGAAAATTTTTAATATGAATCAATTATTCTAAAATGAATGTTTAAATACAAGACTCATTTTTTCGAGTGATACAATATTCCCTAGAAAAAATATATTTTAATAAACAATATTCTTCTTTAGTTAAAAGATAAACTAGAGTTGAGATACTTGAAAAAATCTAAAAATTAAAATTTTTACAAGAAATGAAGGCGTTAAACAACGATCCTCTCTTCTTAATTTGTCAAATTTTATATCAATAAAATAATAAATGAATGCATGGAAAAAAATTTGGTGCGTAAATCAAAAATATAAATAAATCAATCATCTCTTTTTGTGATTTTATTATTATTTTATCACCGATCATGATTCAAGTTATTGAAAACAAATTAATCATTTCCATTCAAATGGAAAATTGGCTTTGATTTGTCTAAACTGGAAGTATTAACAGCTTCCAAGGCGAAAATTGACGAAGATAGTAAATTCCTTAGCTTAGGAAATTAAAATTTCCTAAATAAGTTAAAAAAATGGTTTGGCTCTCTATGGTTGTAAGAAAAAAAGAACAAGCCCTGATCTGTTTTCATTTTTGTATAAACAACTTTAATTAATCGATTTTTCATTTAGATACCAGCTAGATGGTTCTAACAATTGAGATGATATAATACAAAATTTTTTGATTAAAAGGGTCTTGGGCTTTGAAAAGTATTCTAGAGTCAAACCATTGTATGAGACATCAAAGTTAAATACAATTGAATTAGTTTTAGATAAACATAAATTTTTTATCATATTTTCTCCTATTTACTTTTACAAGTATTTTTCAAGAGCTATTAACTGCGTTTCTATAGATGTTGCTATACTCAAGACAAGTGATTAAAAAGAAGGATGCAGTAAAAAAAATCTAATAATATTGAAGAATTCAGTTACATTTTCGAAAATATAATGCCACTAGAAAGCTTAAAAAGTGTCTTATCGAATCGTAATAAATTGTCATCTCATGTTGGATACCAAGTTTGGAACAGAAGAAACAAATTTTCGTCAGAACTTGCCAAAAAACAATGTTTTTATATCAGACCCAAAATGATTTTCAAATTTTAAGATAAATCTGTGAGTAACCCTAAGTTTCAAGAGTCAAGTAGAAGTACCTAGCTATTGCAGTTTTTTTCATCAAGTTTAAAAATTTAATCAACTCAGAGACTACGATCTTCCAGGCTCGTTAATTTCAAAATACTTGAACCCTTGTTTTAACGCCTGTTTTTAATAACGCCTGTAAAGATAATATTTTTTAAGTTCTAAAAGTTGCATTGAAATTTTAGCTGATTGATTCGAATTTTTTTTAAATTTTATATTCAAGCTATCGAATCTGAATTTGACCAACAAAAAAAATAGATGGCTAAAAAAACAGTAGGGTACATTCACAGCTGCACTTCATGAGGGTTCATGAACTAAAATTTACCACACTTTCAACGCTTCCTGCGAACTCCTCTGTATTCAGCATAGCTAAAAACGAATTAGCAAAAAAGTTTTAATTAACATGAAGTACACCTTTGAATGTGAAAGTACTGTAGTCAAAATTAAAAAAAAATGTCCAAATTAAAATCAAAATGTCAAAATTGACAAAAATGACATTTTGATTTTAATTCGCTTCAGTAGCAAAATTTGTCAGACACTGGTCCTGAATTGAAAATTTTATAAATATTTTTTTAGGAAATTTACACTTTAGAGAAAAATTTTTTTTCAACTAATTTTCCATGTATCGAGGTAAAAACATTGAAAATTCTATTTAAGATAATTTTTTTTACAACAAAAAAAATCTTATGAATTAATCTGAAAAAGTATTTTAAAAGCTTTTTTGTTAAACAATTTTAATGATTGAAAACAACCTTAACAGAAGACTCTTAGAAAATCATAAAATCTTTTATGAAAATGTTAATTAAAATTGATCAAATTAAATTTTTTTCAAAATTCTTAAATTTCTATAAAATGTATTGAATAGAATTTAAAATAATTGTTCCTTGGCTCTTGAAAAAAAAAGGCTTCGCTTCAATAAATTTTTTCTAGACTCTAAAATAAATTAGAAAATTTCGATCGCATTGAAAATTTTGATATTCCTTTCAAAATAGAATTAGCTTAAGTTATTTTAAGAATATTTAAATCAAAAGCTGAAATTTCTCTTAAAACATAGGCTTCAATGAATGACTAAATAAACTACGATTGGTTTGACTAAAGGGAGACATGTCTTTTAATTGTCGACCATTCTTTTTCAACAAAAATATTGATACTAAACCCTGAGTTAAAAAATTGCTTTTCTTAAATTGGATGGGCTTTTTGTTTAGGAGTTTGATTTAAAAAATATCTTAAAGGATCAGTCGAATTTTGTTTGATTTTGTAAATTCCAAAGTTTTTAAATAAAAAACAAGTTTATGTATACGATACTTGATTATAAGTTATTGATGAGATAAATTCAAATAATTTTTTCTTATTATTTTCTATTTGGAATTGTTTCTTTTTTATTTAGATTTAAATTTAGATTATTTTTTAAAATAAATATTTCCAAACACCTTTTTTATGTGTTCATAAATAAGCCTAAATTTAATAAATATTTTCAAGTTTCAAAACAAATTAAAATTTAAGAATGTCTTTTCAAATTTGGCGTATATTTGTTTGCTTTTCTCTCTCTCTCTTTCTTTTATCTCATAAATAGGCATCAACTAATTATCAGGTAACTAACAAAAAATGCTTATGAAAAAAATTAGGCGCTTGTTTAAAATTTTTCGTAAAATTTACTCTAGAATAGAAGGTTTTAACTCTAGTTGTTTTCTTTATTCAAGCAAGTCTATAAAATTTGATATTTCAAATATTGCAAATTCAAAAATTATTGACCTTTGAGATAGATTAGAAATGAAGAAGAAGAAGA
Organism: Brachionus calyciflorus; assembly: GCA_002922825.1. NCBI lineage: Eukaryota > Metazoa > Rotifera > Eurotatoria > Ploima > Brachionidae > Brachionus > Brachionus calyciflorus. Next base: position 1,795,817 of record NTPY01000885.1, on the reverse strand, counting down.
AAAAAGAGAAAACTTCAACCAGCCTAGACAAACTAAATATTAATTCAAACGTCTATAGTTTCATGATCATGAATGTAAGATTTAATAAAAAGAAATAGAGAGTAATTGACCGACTTTTACAATAATTCAACATTTTACGAAATATTTATTTAAGAACCTTTTGTTAGCAATTTTATTGCAAATATTATTTTGAAATGAATTCATTCTTATCTCATTTTTAATATCGATTTTTGCTAGTTTTTTTTTTCTTAGTTAAGTTTATGTTCGTATCATGTTTAGGTCCATTTAATTTAAATTTCAAATTTCAAGTCTAAAAAATTTATTTACTTAAGCAGCTATAAAGTGTTTCTGTTTGAATTTAGTTACAATTTTTATTTTTACATAGTAACAATTTTTTTTTTATTTCAAGAATAAGTAGTTGTAGAAACGCGAACTTTTTTTTCTCACTTGAAATTGTAATTTTCTTTTTTTCATTAACTGTTTAATTTCAAGTTTAAAAAAAAAAGAAAGTTTCAACAGGATTTTGAAATTAGAAAAAACTCTATTCAAAAATCGATTTTAAATGGCCCTATGAGTTTTAAGCGAAACCGAAAAAAAATTAACAAGCCAGACGGTATTTAATTTATTCATGTCTGTAGCAAAGAATTGGAATTTTTTGTCATAAAACATATGAGCTATAATTTGAGGGGAAGGAAGGCCGATTAATATTTTAGACTTCTTTAGATTTCAAATTATATTTTTTTTTTTCTGTAAAAAAAAATTCAATGGTCATTAAATTATAATGCCGGAACGAAAATCGATAATATCGACTGTAAATTATGAGTAAATTGTGATAGATTATGCTTAAGATTTTTTTATTGATTTTGGACTTTGGGATAAATTTGAAATTTAATTTTTTGTCTCAAGAGAAAACCTTTCAAAATAAAATCAAGTCAAAAAATTTATTTATATTTGGTCTAGATTAAACCAATTGTTTTTGAAATTTGGTGTCAATAAGAATTTATAAATATATGTATTTTTCTTTTTTTTTTTTTACTTTGGAAAAAACATAAAATGCTGAAATTACCTAAATTTAAGATAAATAAACTCAAATAAGATAAGAATTTGAACTCAAGATTTTGAAAAGAACTCTCTAATCTTATCAAATTAGTTTAAATTTAAATTTTGATTATTTAAGGTTTTTGCTAAATTTGAAATGAACTAAATTTAGTATGTATGTTGAGCTATAATTACCCTTTCTGGTTAGATTGTTTAACCACATTTGGTTAATGGTAATTAGGAAAAAAAAATAATTTTAAAAGGCCCTGAAATATAAATTCATTTGTATTAAAAAAAATGTTCAAGAAAAAAAAGAAATGAGTTTAAGAAAAAAAATATTATTGAATAAAAAAAAAGTCTCCTATTTTCTCCTGAAGGGTAATACTTGAATTAGGCTCATTGTTGGAAAAATCAACCAAACGAACTAACAAAAAAATGAAAAAGTTGAATTGGTGTTTTAATTTAACCAACATCAGCTTGGGTATCAGAAGGCTTTAAAAGTTGGTGGAGAAAAAAAGGTAAAGAAAAATTCGGCTAATTATTGCAATACCTAACTAAATAAATTACAATTTTTCGTCTTATAATTCCTTGTTTAATGAAATTTTTAGGGTTCGCCCATTGACATTCCAGAATTTTAAATATTTTGGAAAAAAAATTTAAAAGGCAAACAATTTCCATAAAAGAAAATAACTTAAGTTACAATTTATTTTATTTCAATTTAAAAAATTATACAATCAAATAATTTCAATTTTATTAAAAAGTTATGTAAAAGTTTTGAGTAAGGGAGTTAAAAATTCAAGGATTTTTTATTTTCAGGTATTTTTTTAAGGTTCTTTTTTTTTGTTTCTTATTCAAAAGCCTTAGCAGACAAACAATAAAATTCATTATTGTTTATAACCCAAAGGCTTTGTAGAGAAAAATCGTTCAAAAATATTTACAATTAGAAGACAGTTTTGTAATGGCTAAAAAAAAAATATTTTTTTCTTAAAAACAATTTACTGTCTCATAAATAAAATCGAGAATTTAAAACAACAAAAAATTTTGTATGCAGAAAGCTATAGGCTCAAAATCTTTCGAGTATAAAACAAATTTAGATAAATATATATTGGTTTAGTCAATTTTTTCTTCTTTTAAAATTATTTAAATTTTAATTTTTAATACAGTTTTAATTTTAAAATACAATTCAAAATTGAGCAATTGAAGGAAAAATTTTTCAAATATTCTTAAAAGACAATTTTTAAAGAATTCTAAACGAAAGAATTACATATGTTATTAATTTTTGAAAAATTTTATTTTTTTTAAATTCAAAATTTTTAAAAAAATTTCAACTCTAAAAAATTAGACCATTTGATATAAAATAAGAAAATTTATACAAAAATAGTTTTTTTTTTTGAGAATTTTCAAATTCTCAAAAATTAGATAAAACAATTTTATCAATTGAAATTAGCATGTGTTTGAGTAGAAGTATTCCCAACAAAATTTGAAATTGAAAATACCTTCAATTACAAATCGAGGTCTCTAGGATTTCATTCTAATTACACTAAATTATTATAATTTGAATCGATTAAGAAAAAAAACATTTTAAAATTGTTTTTTTTTTTTAATCAATGACCAGTCGATAAATATTCATGAAAATAAATAAATAGCCCTAGTGCAATGTTAAAAAAAAACGATAAGGCTAGACTAAAAAAAACTAATTATAATAAACGGCTAGACAAGTCGGTCACTTAACCTTTTTATTTTTTGCATTTAGATAGATATATATTTTTTTTTAGTATTTGCAATTTTTCTCGGTCAGTCGGTCATTATTTCAATTTCAAATTGCCTCGACTTGAAATTTTTTTATATATTTTTTTTTGTGTGTTGTGTTTTTTTTTTTATTAAACATTTTTTCATGCTCATTGTTACTTTCAAGTTGATTCCCCTTCAATAATTTATGATAATTCCTTAACATCGATTTTTGCATTCGTTTCGAATACAATTTAAACAAAAAAAAATGATATTTGATTTTGACGCCGGTCTGTCTGACTCATGCGCTTGGATTTTTCTTGTTGTTGTTGTTAATTTTATATTTATTTGTAAATAGACCTTAATCATTAAATTTAAAATTACAACAACATAAAATTACCTTAACTTTTCTTACGAAAATCGACTGGTTTTGAAAAATTTTTTTTTTTTAAATTGAAAAATTTCAAGATTTAAGGCTTTTCATTCAAGCATTTAAACATAAAAAAAATAAATGACTATTTTTTTTTGTTAATTTTGAAAAAAAATTAAACTTTAAAAATTTTTTTTTATTAGATTTTAGAAAAATGTCGATTTAGAAATATTCTTGTCTAAGTGATAAAATTTTAGAATTTAAAAAATAAAAACAGTATAGATTTTTTATTTAAAAAAATATATAAAATGATGACCTTAAGCAACCAAGAACATGAAAATTCTATTGCGAATATGCTAAAACAACATCAGGAATCTAAAACGAATCACAATATATCACCGCCAACTCCGCCACTATCTTCATCGTCCGTATCTTCACTCTCATCGTCACCCCATTCACCAAAAATGTCTAAAACTGAAAAATTCAAAGAAGAAAATTATGAAAATGTTAAAATGGAAAATAATGATATGGGGTTTAATTTTAGGGAATTTAATGACAATAAGAAATTTTTAAATTTTCCAACAAATGGTAACTTTTTAAATAGTCAGAATTTTTTTGCAGCGAAAAAATTCTTTAATCCAGCCAATAATAATCCATTAGCACAACATACTCAACAATATAATTTTCACCATTTTTCTCAATTACAAGAGCAACAAAATTTTCTTAATAGTCAATATCAACAAATTCATAATCAAATTCAATTTCAAAATCAACTAAATCAGTCATTTAATAATCAACAACATGCATTGAAGTATTCGAATTTGAATTGTTTACCCAATAATAAACAACAATTTGACCATAAAAACCAGATAAATAATTTTAATAATAACAATGTAAATAATACGAAAAATGAACCAAGTTCAACTCCTAATTATAATGAAATCATCCCTCTAATGAGTAAAAAATTACATTTTTTTCTTTTTTTGAGATTTTTTTTTATTGCCTTGGATCAATAGAAATATTTTTCAATGATAAAAAAATTTATAGGCCGAGACTAATAAACACTTTTAACGAGACAATTATTATTTGAAAAGATTGTTTGAGATTTAATTGTTTAAGAGTATTTTAAAATTAACCTGATTGTTTTTCAGATAAGAAAAAAGGACTTATCATGACCGTTTTCTTAAGAATTACATTTTAATTTAAGCATTTTTATTCCAATTAATTTAAAAAGAATAAAATTTATGAACAGGTCCTAAAATAAAATTATGATTGCTCTTTTTTTATATCAAATAAGCAAGTGTTTTTAATTCTTTTAATTTGTTTTTTTTTGTAATCCTAGTACTATTTCAGAAGCTGAAATTAACCTCGTTCTAAAAATAAAATTTTAAAACGATAAAGGGTTCTTATTTTAATTCAAAAAATATTTGAAAACGAAAAATTTAAATAAAGGGTTAAAGGCTACATTTAAAAGCAAATATTTATTATAGCAAAACTCAATCATGCAATTTTTTTTTTAATTAAAAAGTTTTCCGAATGCAAGAAAATTTTGAGAATATTCCTAAGTTTTTTAGAGAAACAATATTTAATTTAACACTAAATTATGTGTTTAGCCAATGGTTTATTTTTAAAAAAAAAATAACATTTTTTTGTTGTTTTTTGTTTTAAACCTGATTTAAATTTTTTAAATTTTAAAATTTGATTTTTCTAGTTCCAAGTTAAATTTTGTGTTTTATTCATTCGTTATCGCATTTGGTCTTATTTCCAATTCTATTTAATGATAAAGTTTAGATTATTTATTTATGTAAGCGAAAAAAAATTTCCTTAAAAAAAACGAGAAACTTCTTAAGAATCGTTCGTAAAAAAATTGTAAAATTTAATTCCATTAATCATCGAAAAATATTTACGATAATAAAAAATTAATTTGAATTTTTAAATAAAATTTTTAAAGATGCAGATATTCAAAACATTGGTGTTTTGGACGTTGACTCACCAGACGTGCCATTAGATGTAAAACTCGGGTTTAATGAATCATGTCCCGTATGTGGTGACAAAGTAAGTGGCTTCCATTATGGTTTACTTACATGTGAGTCATGCAAAGGTTTTTTCAAACGAACAGTTCAAAATAAAAAATTATATTCATGTGTCGACAAACAACAATGTCAAATAGATAAACATCAACGTAAACGATGCGCATATTGTCGCTTTCAAAAATGCTTACAAGTTGGTATGAAACTAGAAGCAGTTAGAGAAAATCGTGTACGCGGTGGTCGAAATAAATTTGGTCCATTGTATCGGAGAAGCCGTGCTTTGAAACAACAAATCATTAAACAACAAAATGAGTTGAATGAAAATGCTGTCGCTGCTCTGGCTGTTGCACAGGCAGCCGCTAATCAAGAATCTAACGGTTTAATTTTGACCAATTTCCATCAAAATCCTCTCGGTACGTTAAATTTAAACAATAATCAAAATCAAAATTTAACAATCCAGACAGAAAACTCGAAAAATCCGAGTATTAAATCAGAACCAATGGAGGCCAATTTTAAGAATAATTCTTACGAACAGAATAATTTCAATCCAGCTGTAATGGCTGCATTGAATTCAGCAAATAGTCAACTATTTCTTAAAAATGCACAAGATCTACTTAATTATTCAAATATGTTAAATAGCCAAAATTCATCATCAAGTCCACCCTCAACATCTCCCAGCTCAACTTCATCACAATCCTCGTGCTATCAATTCCAAGATTCAAATACAAAGCATTTAATTATGAATAAATTAAACAATTTGAATTTGTTGCAAAATATGACGAACGGCAAAAATATAGAAAAAGAAAAAATTGAGAATAAAAATCAATATGTTGATGCTTCGGTTGTTGGTCACATTGAAATGTCTCCATCGCCAACAGCGTCGTCTGTATCAAGCAGCTCTTTAGAAAATTCTGGTCAATACTTAACTAACAATATGCCTGCTATTTTACAAAAATTAATTAACAGTGATGTTTCATATAAATGTACAGAATCTACTTTAATCGAATCGATACGTTCGATTAAATTAGATTTTAATTCCAAAGATATATGTCAGATATCGTGTAGTCTTTTGGAAAAATGGTGTTTTCTAATGGTTGATTGGACTCGTCAATCATTTTATTTCAAAGATATTAAGGTATTTTTTTCAAGAAAACCCAAAAATTTCAATTTTGAATCTTAAGAAAAAAATTTTTTTAAAAAATAAGATTGATGATCAAATAAAATTATTAAAAAATTCATGGATAGACATTTTATTATTGGATTTAATGTGGAAACAATGCAAGTCAGAAAATTCAAATTTAGATACAATTGTTTTCGTGAATGATCAAGTCATACGAGCAAGCACAATTAAGCATCAACAATTAAATGAAATAGCTAGGAATTTTATCCGTTGTGTTAGTCATTTTAAGTCATGTGATCTAAAGTATTCTGAGTATTTAGCATTGAAATATTTGGTTCTATTCGATCCTGGTAAGTCTAATTTCGCATTTATTTAATAAATAAATTGAACAGTTAATTTAAAAGTTAAAGTTTTTCGTAGGTAATTTTTACTTGGCTAAATTATCTTGACTTTTCTAAATAGACGGTAAAAAAAGTAGAAAATTTCTTGTGAAAATTTAGATTTTATTAGATTTTAAAATTTAAAAAAAAAAATTTTTTTAAAGCCTAAATGAATAAGTCATATATTTTATAAAGTATAAAGCCTCTAATGATATACTGCAAACTCTCGTTAAACCGAACTTGTTGGGGGGTAAAATTTCATGGTTCCAATTAATTTTTTTCGATTTAATGAAATGTTTTTTCATCAAAAAGTTAAATTGAGTTGTCAAAATATTCCTTTCGAGCATAAAAAACTTCGGATTAACGAGAGTTGACTGTAATTTACAAGAAACTATCTGAAATTTTTACCTTAAAATAATTCCAATTTTTTGAAGTTTATACTCTATTTAAGATGTTCACAATTTCAAGGATAATGTAAAATTAGAGCTTAGATTTAGTTTGTTTTTTTTTGAAAGATAGAAAAATTAGTTTAATTTGCAACTTAATTTATAATTTATTTCATTTAATACAACTTATGTTGCTTTTTATACCTGGCAGACCTTGTTTTCTAAAAGTTTGCCTAGTTTCTCATCAAATATATTCAAGTAAATTATATTATAGTGTTTTTAAGTTCTGAGCTGATTATCCAGACATTAACACCACCTAAAGTTTTTGCCTTGCACCTATTTCTTTAATAACCTAGATACCCTTTTTAGTCGAAATTTTTATTCAACCATAAGATGTTATAACATGGCTCTAATAAAAAAATAATTACAGATGATTTAATTACAAGGCTTGAATTTTTATAAAAGAAATAAGAAATTTTCTGAAAGGCTGAAATTTACTGATTAAACGAAAATATTAATTGATCTAGCTACATGGATATTGACGCTTGCAAAATGTAATTTATTAAGTTTTCTCTGGTATGAGGTGGTCTTTAAAAACCACTACTAATATTTATGGTATTAGTAATAATAAAATATTTCAACGATAATCGAACCTTCGAATGATTGAACTTTTATAAAATTTTAGAATTTTGTTCAATTTTATTTTTTGTAAAATTTTTTTTTAATTTTATTTAATGTTTTAGATGTAAGTGGAATGAGTAATCCAGATCATATTGAAGAAGTTCAACAACACGTTAGCACAGCATTGGTTGAGTATACAATTTTAAATGGTAATCCGGACAAATTTGCTCAATTGTTACTCAAACTTCCAGATATCAAACTAATAGGTGTCGAAATAAAGCACATGTTAAGTGTAATCGACTCAGAGTCATTTAATGGTGGGTTACTAGAAGGTTGTCTATTAGGAGAAATGCTTTATGGGCCTTCAAATATTCTAATATGAAAAAAATTTCAAATCGCATTGAGAAATAGTTTAGTAATAAAGTTTTTTTTTCTTCTCATTAAAAAAATTTAATACAATTATAAAATGTAATTGTGTTTATTTTCTCGAAATGGCAGATGGGACATTTAAAAAAAAAACAAAAAAATAACTTAGTAGTAGATTTAGCGAAATTTCGAATGAAATGAATTTTGAAGTAAAATTTTTAGTTTTTTTTTTTTGGATTATTTTTAGTTTTTTTTTCTTTTAATTTTTTTTTTCGAATAATATTACCTCTATATTTTTGTTTGGAAATTTTCAAGAACTTAATAACAGTGGTGTCAAATACTTTTTTTTTGGAATTTAAGCAACAACAAAAAAAAAAGCTGTCTAAGCTTAGCAGCAGTAAATTGTTCATTTTTTCCATATATTTTTTTTTGTAAATGATTTTGTTGTTATCTCTTTTCTAAAATACCATTTTAGATTTAATTTTTATTTTGGTTTTTATTTTATTTATTTAATTTAACTTCCTAATATTAAACAAAAAAAAAGACAAAGTACTTAAGCTTCTTAAAACCAAAAAGATAAAATTCATTCTAAAATACTTTTTAATGTTGTTATAACTTTTTTTTTAACGTTTTTTTTGTTGGTAATTTAATACAGTGTTTAACTTAAAATTGAATAAAGAAAATTTTAAAAATATTTGCCTCTATTTTTTGTTTATATCCTTTAAGACATTAGTTGAATTTGATTGTCCCACATCCAAAGGTGATATTGAAATAATTGAGAAAGTACACAGAAACGTGCGACAAGAATGGTAGAATCAGTTCGAAATTTTCCCTTTGAAGAACGCCTGAAGAACCTGGGAATTATTAAGTTAGAGTACAGAAAAGTGAGAGGTTTTCTGTTCAGATGTTTAAGATCATGAATGGTTAAGAGAACATTAATTCGACTGATGGAATTAACAGTGGTGTCAAACATGATAGAAGACTAGTAAAAGAAATTGTTAAAAGAGGCTCTTATTGATACCATTTTATTACAAATAGTATTGTAAATCATTAGAATGATTTACTAAGATAGGCAGTATACGCAAAATCAGCGAATAGCTTCAAACCAATTTAGTTGAATAGCGCATAAAATTAGAATCTACTCAACACAATGCTAATAAATATTTTCATTCACATTTTTATCATTTTTTTTAAAGGTGTCCCAAAAGATAAACCGTAGTAAGTCAAAATGACTTAAAAATTGAAAAAAAATTCTTTTTTTGGTTTTTCATGATGAAAAATTCAAATTTATCAAAAAAAAAATCATGGGTTCAATTTTTTTCGTGTCATAAGGGCTTTCTTAATTTAAGTATTTTTACGGGTATTATCGATTTACAAGTATCAGAAATCTTTTTTTAATGGGTAATTCTGAATTTACATTTTTTTTTACTAGAAAAACAAATCTCTACGCCTGCAGTAAGTTTTTTGAGTATTTTTTAAGCGAAAAAAGAAAAAAAATAATAAATATAGGAATTTCGGTCTTTAAAATCTATTCCGACTACGGTATAATTATCCGGAACCTCAATTTTTCTTTATTTTACACATAGACCTATTTCAAGTAAAAGATAGCTTTTTTTTTAGTCGGTTTGTTTCATAATTAAGAAATACAACACCACAAACTAAAACATATTTTTAATATTTAAAAATAAATTAGATTTTGATTAGATTTCTTCTTGAAAAGAATAAAACTAAGTTTGAATATTTAATCTGATATTAAAATCTTTATTTTTTTTATGAAATTGAGTGTTACTCCTTGCTTTCATCCCGAATAATTCAGTTAAAACTTCTTGGTAACTTGAACCACTGGAAAACATATCTAAATCCGACCAAAATCAATTCCAAAGTTTAGCGTTTAGTTTTCTTTCTTCGAAAAGCCTTAATCCGTCATTAATAAAGTCTATAAGCTTGCTAAATATCAATAATGTTCAAAGTCCATTCATGACATCCCTGGATGCCTATTAGACGTAAATTAGACAATATTTCTCTTGTAGATTCGAAATTAATGTTTAATATTCGCAAAATTAATTATATAATTAAACTATATATTCTATTTTGAATTGAATTCCAAGAGCCTATACTATCTATTACTAAAGAACTCAGGCCTGCTATATTGTTCAAGTCTAAATTTTTTAAAACAATTGTCAAGCGATTTTAAGTACCTAAGTTTGAAGCTTGGGTCGAAGCATCTCTTAATTCAACATTGGTTGTACATTCAAAATTTGATTAGTTTGTTCTGTAATTTACCATACCATATTTCATATAAATTGTCTTCAATTTCTTGTTTGAGAATGTTCATGTGATCACACAGCTCCAGTGGCGGATCTCGCCCTCCCAAGGACCCAGTCTTTAGGAGCTTAAAGAAATTTTTAAAACAGGAAACAAAAGAAAATAAAAGTTCTAAAGCATATATTTGACCGTAAAAATGGTATTCTTCTTAGAAAATTTGCTTAAAAAATATTTTTTTACAAAATTAGATTTTTGCTTTAATTTACAGGAAAAATAAAAGATCTAGTCAAAAAACGGAAAGCTATGTTTTGAAGAGGAGAGTCCAAAGTAAATAAAACTGATTTCTTTTTTTGGCTAGAAAAAGTTTCAAGCGAGAAATAGGAATTATAAAAACGTGTTTTAACTGATTTTAATCAAAATTTAACAAAATATTGCGAGTGAAAAAAAAACTCAGTCCAGAAGACAAATGAATTTTGAATAATTTATTCAAAGATGATTTCAAAAAAAATTTTTGGAAGTTTATTAAAATATTTTTTGTACTTAAAATTCTTTAAAAAAGTATCATATAAAATTGTCAAATTTCTGTTGTTGTTTTCGAGAAAACAAAAATTCCTATACAAAAACTAATTCGAAATTTGAATTCAGCGTAAAAAATTACCCTAAAATACAAATTTAAAAATTTCCAAAAATTTATTTAGCTAAACTACGGTTTATCGTTTGGGGCACCTTAAATTGTTTTCACAGTTTTGAAATTAATTTTTTATTCTCAAAATTATTTTAAGGCTATTTTTTCATACAAATATTAGTTTTCCTAGACATGTCCGGTACTTTCCGAAGTTTTTACCAATTTAAACACAACATATATTCTGAAAGCTATAGAAATAAGACGAAATCTTTATAAAATCTTAATTCGATATTTTTATTAAACTTAAATTTCGATTTTTGGGCCGCGCTTAAAATTAGAATCTTTTAATTAAAAAAATAATTAAATTAATTTTTTAAACTTAATTTTTACCTCTACCCCTAAATCCAAATTCTTTAATTTTTATTTATTTTTTCATTACAATTTTTAATGCTGGGTTTAATTCTAAAATTCTGGTTTTCACCAGGCATTTATTTTCAATTTTCCATAGTTAAACCCGGAATTTATTTCGTATTAAAACCCGAATTTCGGGTTTATTCGCATGGGTTTAAAAATATTAGAAAAAAAGTAATCAGCAAATTTTTCTTTAAAATCATTGTATCTACCTTTATAAGGTATTATATAGTCCCAATTTCAGACCTTTCGGTCAATTATTAAAATTCACTATTTTGAAGTCAAAGCAAATAAATTTTAGTATGATACGATGTTGAAAGCTATCAATATTATGTTCGTTTAATTTGTTGTTCAATTGATTAAAGTCATCTTGAAGTACTTTGTCATGTTTAATATTTAATTATTTAAATTAAAAAAAATTATAAGTATTCGCTGATTTTTGGGAAAATAGATCAACAATGATAAACCATAGTCAAAATATGGAAAAAAAGGTTTGAAAAATTGTAATTTAACTTTGTTTGATAAATAGAATAGCCTTTTCACACTTCGGCAGTTCAAAAAAAAAAATGTTGAAATACTATGAAGTGTGAAAAAAATGTTGAAATACCGTGAGCCCATGTAAGAGAAGTTTCGATGGGCCAACTAAAAAAAAACTAAACAAACATTCTTTCAAAAGTTTATTTATTTTTTAAACAATTGATTTAAATAGAAAAGAAGCAACAACAAAAAAAAAACAAAGCTAAAAATATTTACAATTTTCTACTCGTAAAACATAACAAAATTATTGATGGATGGAAAAATTTTTATTGAGTAGGAAAATCGGCTTTAAATTATTTTTTTTTGTTGAATTTATTTAAATAAAATAAACTCTTCTATAAACCTCTTTAGAAATTTAAATCTTTATCCAATTTCCTATTAGAGTTATAGGCAAGAGCTTTAGTTTTTTTTTCTAAATAACTTTTTTTTTTAAATAAATAAAATAAAGCTCGGAAAAAAATAGAAAAAAAATTGGTGATTTCTTAAAACATAATGTGACGGTTTAGGACGCTAATAATATACAAAGAAAAAAAATTAAAATGTCTTTAAAGGATTATATAATTTTTCATTCTTTTGTTTGAACATAGAAACAAGCTGTAAGTATTCTTGATCATGTTTGAACTCTTTTGGTTTATATGATTGTGCGGAAGTATGATCATAAGAAGCTGGCCTTATACACTCATCTGAGGACAAATGAAGACTTGTTGGTTCAGGTATGTGTGGCGGGGTCATTATTTGCTGGTGTTTACGATGATTGGATGCAGCTGCAGCAGCGGCCGCCGCTAATAAAAAAGGAATTTTAGCTACTGGTTTATTTAAAGATGTCGAATGAGTTTTTGATTTAGATTGACGACTGTTTGACTTAGAATTTATAGATGCTTTAGGCACTTGAGCGTCTTTAGACGAATCTGTTATTTCTGATTCTTTGCTTTTTGGATTTTGTACAAATATTGGCTTTCCATCAACATAAACTACCATCTTTAAAAAAAATTTGGGTTTATTTAGAGTCTTTAATTTTTAAAAGCAATTTCGGAGAAAAGTTTTAAAGAAAAAGATTTTAATAGAAAACTAATTTCATATAAAGGTTTATTAATACAGCAAAGGAAAAAAAAATTTAGAAGCGGCTCTGACAAAAAGTCGAAGAAAGAAATCGAATTTGAAGTAGATGGATTAGTTTTATTAAATAATATATTAAAAATTCAACCAATTATTTTACAATAATGACTTTTTGGTTTAAAAATCTCGAATAAAGAGCATTTATATCAAGTTTCTTTAGGAAAGAGGCAGATAATTAGACGCACAATTGATGAATCTAAAACGGATTGGAACTTGTAAATTATTTAAAAGACTTTATTGACATGGTAAGATTTTTTGCAAAGTCTTTAAATTAAGACAAGTATTAAGATATGTTCCTTTATTTCTTGAAAATATTAAAAAACATTCAATCTAATATTTCTAACAAACTAAAAAAAGTTTCTATCAAACTTTTCAATGAAAAAATTTTCTATGAAGTTTTTCTATAAAAAGTTTTCTACGTAATTTTTTAGTTTACACAAAAAATTTTCTCAAGATTTTTAGAATAGAAGAATCGTAGGCTTGCATTTGAAAAAATAGGGTAATATTAAAAATCTTATAATTTAAGAGAAAAAATCTACCGATATTACATGAGCTAAAAACTTACATGTTGAATATCAGAGTTTTTATTATTAGGATCCTTTATGTAAATAATAGTATTTGGTACTGTATTTGTTGATTCAGATGTTTTTGAAGGTGATCCATAATTCCTAGGAATTTTACCTTGTTCTTTTTGTATTCTTATCGCTTCTTTAAAAAATACAAGCAATTAAAAAAATCGGTATTTAATCTGTATAAAATAATTAAACTTGAAATTTACCTAAGTCGAATTCAAATTTAAGCTTATTGTCTACTGATTTATTAATATTTACTAGAGTTCCAATATCTCCAGGATGAACTTTTAATAAATGTGTTCTTAAATTAGAAGCACGAGTAAACTCAAACGCGCATATGTAGCATCTAAACGGTTTCAGTCCCAAATGCTCTTTTTCATGTCGATTCTTAGTTGACAATTCGAGAAAAGTCATTGAACATTGTGAGCATTGAAATGGCTTAGAACTTTCATGTGTTTGTAACATATGTTTATTCAAATCATTTTGTGTATAAAATTGAATACCACACTCAGTACATACAAAAGTCTTTTTACGATTTAACTTTGAATTTTGAATTTTTTCTTCTTCTTTTTCGTGCGAAATTTGATTATTAAATTCACTCAATAAAAACTTATCCAATTCACTTTCAATATCACATGATTCAACATTTTCTTGATGAATTTTAAACAACGATTCATCATCAAAAACTTTATTACATTTTTCACAAGTAAAACAAACTGTTAATGGATTTTGGCTTAAAATATTTGAGTCCAATTTTGAATTTTGTATCGAATTATTTGTTGGTATTATAACAACACCTGAACTAACGTCTGATTCTGATGGTAAATCATCTATATCATCTAAATTCAATGATTTATTTAGATTTCTTGAATTTTGATTATAATCTAGATTAATGACTGATTTAATTCGGTCGATTGAATCTTTAAGATTCGAACTTGGCTTATTTAGATTTAATTTGACAAGCTTTTTGTCATTTTTAGCAATTAGTTGAACATTTATTCCAGTATCGCTTAGATATTGTTCAACATTTTGTAAGTAATTGGTTTTTTCTAAGTCATCTAAGCTTTCTAGGCTATCCGTGCTTAGTTTTCGCTTTCGTTTAAGATCTCCTAAATAATTTTCATCGAGTCTCGTTACTTTTACTTGTATGTTTCCAGTGTTATTTGGACTATAAATTGGTATAAATGTTTGTGGATACTCTTTGCTTGTCAAGCTTAATAATTCACTTTGAAGTTCGTCCATATCTCATTAAATCTAAATAGAAAATTTGATGAAATATTTATTTTTTTTTCAAAATTCATTTTATATATTTTGTTTAATTTCAAGATAAATATCCCGTTGTCCTAGTTTTTAATAAATATCTATAAAAAATAAACTTATAAAAGTTCATTTCTTTCCTCTGAAAGTTTGTTATTATCAACATAAAAAAATTAATTTTCCTTTAGTCTATTGAAATTTTATGAAGCAATAAATATGGAATTTTTTTAAAGCTAAATTTTGCAAAACATTTAATCAAATGAATTAAGCTTTTTGGGAAATTCTACTTTTATAGGATATTAGTAAGCTTAAGAAATTTTCGGGACCTTAACAGAATTTTTTCATATAACTTTTTTATTTTATATAATTTAAATCACTAAAAATTTTAAGAAATTGTTTTTTTGTTTTTTTTTCGATTAAAATTATTTGGCTGAAACTTTTTTTGTGGCAGGAGTGGGGACTTGAACCCGGACCCTTGAATAAACTAGGTTCCCTAATTATTTCGAAATTACAGATCCCCCATCCAACGACTCGAATTGGGTCATCACAGGCCTTATGGATAGATACTTTTTTTTCGCAATAAACAAAGTTAAAATTTTTGACCATTAAAATAGACAAAAATAAGGAAGAAAAATCAAATGAAATTAAAATAAGAACAGTTTTCAGTCAGTTATATATTCAAAAACGACCCTTGAAAAAAAGAAACCTATGTAATTGATTTTTAGAATTTTTAAAATAACTCTTTTTTTAAAATGTAACTATTAGAAGATCTAATGCTACAAAATGATACAAATCTTTTTCAAATTATTATTTAAATATTAATATTTGAATATTTTGTTTAACTCACTAAAGGCACACGCACAACACCTTTTATTAAGACCCAAGCACCAAAACAGAAATGCTTGTTCTCGACGTAATCTCTTCAAATATCATATCTGTTTATGCCTAGCATTTAAAATTTTTGACGTATAATTAAATTCTTTTTCTCGTATTAAATTCTATTTTATAGGCTGAAGTTTAACCTAATCTGTAGTTAATAAAGTATTACTTTTAGCAAAACCTTTTTTAAGATACTTAAAATATCATTCATATTTAATAACTATTCTGTTTTAATTGATTTATTCAGTGATTAAGACTACAAGTAGGCCGTTAATTCGCAAGAAATGCATTTTTTTAATAGGAATCCACTATACCTTTATTATATCTTAAAACCCTATTGATAAAGCTTACATTGGTCCGAAAAGTTTGAAGCTTTGTCTTTTTAATTTCAATTTGATTCAATAGTAAATTAAATAAATTATAGTCTGATTAAAAATTCTTTTTAAAGTACAAAAAACATAGCCATATTCCAGCATTTTTAAAACCGCAATAACAAATGGTATTAATTTAGCATTTTAATCGATTTGCCGTCATTCATCTGTTCTATTTGACCGTATTATCAGACTTTAATCTTTTATTTTAACTTAAATAGTAGAATTTTTATTTTTAGAAATTTCTAAAAATTCCGGCCTATCTTAAAAATTGTACGAATATGATAAAATACGATAAGCTTAGTTAAGTTGACTCTAGTTATTTTACCTCCAAGCGATTTTCAAGTATGAGAAGATGTTTTAAAATAATTTTATATAAAATATAAAATACTTTTTTACATTTTAAGGTTTTAACCTTCTTCTTCTGTCCCATAAACTATAACCTAATACAGAAAATTATCTTGAAAGTACTAAAAAGAATTGAAAATGGGAACACTGATTATTTTTAAACTTAACAGTTT
>NTPY01000885.1:1746417-1778333 GCA_002922825.1 Brachionus calyciflorus | reverse complement strand
CCCATCCAACGACTCGAAACATTGGGTAATCATCGGCCTTATGGATAGATACTTTTTTTCGCAATAAACAAAGTTAAAATTTTAGACCATTAAAATAGACAAAAATAAGTAAGAAAAATCAAATGAAATTAAAATAATAATAACAGTTTTCAGTCAGTCAAATATTGAAAAACGACCCTTGAAAAAAAGAAACCTTTGTATTTGATTCTTAGAATTTTTAAAATAACTCTTTTTTTAAAATGTAACTATTAGAAGATCTAATGCTACTAAATGATACATTTGTTTAAAATCTTTTTCAAATTATTATTCAAATATTAATATTTTGTTTAACTCACCAAAGACACACGCACAACACCCTTTATTAAGACCCAAGGACCAAAATAGAAATGCTAGATCTCGACGAAATCTCTTCAAATATCATATCTGTTTATGCCTAGCATTTAAAATTTTTGACGTATAATTAAATTCTTTTTCTCGTATTAAATTCTATTTTATAGGCTGAAGTTTAACCTAATCTGTAGTTGATAAAATATTACTTTTAGCAAAACCTTTTTTAAGATACTTAAAATATCATTCATATTTAATAACTATTCTGTTTAAATTGATTTATTCAGTGATTAAGACTTCATCCCTTGAAATTTACTGTTATAACTAAGTCAACTAATTTTTTTTTAATTTATTTTAGCACCACGGATAATTGAAAGAATTAGAACAAAGACAGTTTGAAACTAATTATAAAAATAATTTTGTTTTAAATAAAAAATAATTCACAATTATATTTTATTACCATAATTTGTTGGAGGCGTTAAAGGTCAAATCAATAAGCAGAATTTATTACAAGTCTAAGATCCTTTTTTATCATCAAATAAAAAAGCTTAATCCCATGGGCGAATCATTATCATATCTAAATATCTATTATAATAAATTCAAATGCCCTGAAGGCTCATTTATAAAACAAATAAGAGACGCTGGTAAAATAATTGATTTAGATCCTTTCACTGAAGATGGTAAAGTTTGTATAGATGCACTAGATCAATTTTATGTATCAAAAATTACTCAAACAGACAAAGCTGAACTCTATAGAAAAATTGTACATTTATGTGACTTGTTCTGTAAAGATCAAGTAAATTGTAAATACTATAAAGATATTTTATACGATGTGCTGAATAAATCAGCAACTTAAATAATTTAATCTTGCTATTTTTTTTTATTTTTTATCTTATTAAAATTCTTTTTTTTGGTTTTTTTTAAGTCGCCTATGAGGTGCAGTATAAATTATAAATAAATAATTACTCTAAAAAAGTGTTTGTTTCATAAAAAAGTTAAAAAAAAAGTCTCATTTAGTCTTCTATAAGGAAAAGATAGCATTTCATCGCATACTGAACAAAAAACGGTACAGGTTCGCTACAGGTACGGTACGAGTACGCCGTTAATTCGCAAGAAATGCATTCTTTTGATAGGAATCTACCAAAACTTTTTTTATATCTGAAAACCCTATTGATAAATCTTACATTGGTCCGAAAAGTTTGAAGCTTTGTCTTTTTAATTTCAATTTCATTCAATAGTAAATTAAATAAATTAAAGTCTGATTAAATATTCTTTTTAAAGTACAAATAACGTAGCCATTTTCCAGCATTTTTAAAACCGCAAAAACAAATGCTATTAATTAAGCATTTTAATCGATTGGCAGTCATTCATCAGTTCTATTTGACCGTATTATTAGACTTAAATTTTTTATTTGGCCTTAAATAGCAGAATTTTTATTTTTAGAAATTTCTAAAAATTCCGGCTTATCTTAAAAATTGTACGAATATGATAAAATTCGATAAGCTTAGTTAAGTTAACTCTAGTTATTTTACCTCCTAGCGATTTTCAAGTATGAGAAGATGTTTTAAAATAATTTTATATAAAATATAAAATACTTTTTTACATTTTAAAGTTTTAACCTTCTTTTTCTGTCCCATAAGCTATAACCTGAATGGGAAAAAAAGCTGTTAGACACTGACTGATATCTTCAGAATACAGAAAATTTTTTTGAAAGTACTAAAAAGAATTGAAAATGGAAACAAACACTGATTATATAGTTTTTAAAATCGTAATTTTAGACCATTATTTTTTTGTCATCTTTAAAAAACAACTCTAAACTTGAAATGTAATAAGTTGTAACTTACTTTTTGCTATTTTAAGTAAGTACACTTTTTAGAATTTATTTTTTAAAAATAGCTGAATAATTATTCAACTATCAAAAGTTAACTTACAACACCTCAAGTACAATACGGCTACAACGCAAGTTCGCAACAAAATATAGACATGTTTAAGTAAAAAACATTCCTCAAAAAATGATAAAAAATTATCATTTTCGAAAATATGTTTTATAAAATTTACAAAAAGCCTTTTTATTTTCGGTTTTTTACTTATAAATTATAAAGTAAATGACCATGAAAATCAAAAGTTAACTAGTTTTAAATTCCACTGTGTTACGAGTGGAATTGAATATTTTACATAGAGCTAAAAATGTTTTTAATCAAAGATAACTCAATAAATTTTTATTCTTTATAAAATATAAACAAAAAATTTCTTATTTTAATATATTATCTAACAATTAAATCAAAAATTCTTTTTTTAAAAAAATTTTAAGGACAATTTAAAATTGATAAGCATTTCTTGATTGAATGATAAATTATATTCTTCACCTAATAATAAAATCAAATTTTTTTAAAAAATTTTATTGGCTTTTTTTTACCTTAGACTTACTTGTAATTTGTCTTGGTGATTAGCATGACGCTCACTCAAGTCCCTAAATTGATTAGTTATTATCAAACAATCCTGAACACCTTGTGGCGTCACAAAATCACCAGCTACTTTAATACAACTATTTAAATTTCTAACTTGATGCGGAGCACCGGATGGTATAAATATAGCATCACCTAGAAATTGAATAATTGTATAAACTTCAACATTATAATTTTCTTTCAATTCGATGAGCATTTTATTGTCTATATAATTAAGTTGATCGTGAATAGGATCAGTTTGATCTTTAATTTTCTTACCTTTTTCTATATTTCTAATTGTCAAATAAGATCTTATCAAATCAGCTTGATCAGGTTTAAAAATATGCCAAAGAGCACCGGGTCTTTCGCCATCAATTTTAAACCTATTTATTTGTTCGTCATTACACTTCGATTCGTTAAGAATTTTTAACATCTCATTATTTTTTCCTGATGTTAAATCTTTGCCTACATAAATCATTAGATTAACGGCATCCGATATGTCTACATGTAAATTTGTAGTACCTTCTTTTGGAGTATCAGCCGAACTGTAAGCTATGTAAAGTTTAGGCCCTAAATCTGGCACTGAAAAAAAATCGGGTAATGATGATGCTAAATTAAAGACACCTGATCGATGCGTAAATTTTTTAATAGGTAAATTTTTCATTAAATCTTCATATCTGGCAGGTAATAGATTTTTAAAATCGTCAGTGGTCGGCCAATCTTTTAGTTTAAGAATTAAAGGTCTCGATTTTTCATCGACAAAACGTTCATTTAAATTTTCAAAGCCATCCCAAAATTTTTTTAACGAAGCCTTTTTAACTATAGCATTTTTTCGACAATCAATTAAATCGATTTCTAAGTGACCAAACTCATTAGAAAATGAATCCGGTGTCCATAAGTTCATATCTAAATTCTTATTTATATTTTTTATTACAATTGGAGTTTTTGAGTGCCAGTACATTTCAAAAATTTTCGTAAGCTCTTCATCGCTAACTCTTATATTTTCACTATACGAATCAATAGTCAAAAAATCAGGACTGAATTTTTTTTTGTCGAATCGTTCTAAATTTTTTATTGAATCCATATAAGACTGAAATGACCAGTTGAGTTTTTTAATGACTTAATTTTTAAAAAATAATATTTATTTTTCTGAGTTTCAAGTAAATATAAAGAAACAAAAAAATTAAATACCAACTATAAGGAGGTATAAATTGTACATAAATAAATTCATTAGGTATATGATGTAGTTTTGTTATTTTTTGTGAATCGGGATCATATTTGCCACAGTAAGGCCACATATATCGATCTTTATCTTTATGTTTATTATTGTCTAAAAAAAATTAACTTAAATTTGTCGTGTTTTTAAAACTTTTTTTTCCTATTTTTTTTACCGTTTGAAGAAAAGTTTTTATTCCTAAATGTAAAACACTCAATGCAAACTGAAAAGCCACATGACCTACAGACCATATGACCATTAAATATAGTTGTTCTACATTGATCACATAATTCTCTTGTTTGTTTAAGCATTCTTTTCCAAGTTCGATCTAAAAGATTTATAATTTAAGACAAATTAAAAATTTTTATACAGTCAGGTCGCGCTTTTATCACCCCATTTGTCCAGCTGAAAATGTGTGATAAAATTAAAAAATATAAAAAATACATTTATTAGACCGAAAAAATAACAAAACAAATTTATAAAAAACATATTATATTATGGTGTATTTGCTGATATAGCAGCTAAATACCATTTGTATAGGGCTTCTTCTACTAATGAAAAATAGCCGAGTTGAATTCCTGATTTTTTACTAGTAGTTTCTTCATCGGCTAAATTTAAATACTTGTCTTTTACTTTAGAAAGTTTTGGTAACGCTCGACATTGAACTCTTCGGCTATTTTAGCATCAGTATTATCTGTCGTCAATTTTCTCTAATAATAGCTTTTTTTTATCGAATTAAGAATTTTTTGTCGTTTTTGGACCATTTTTATTTTTTAAATGAAAGAAACAAAGAAAAAAAATTAGTGATAAAAGTATATAACATTTATAATGCAATGTATTAATAAAAATAAACATATTTCAGTGATTAAAAAGAAAATGGTGACTAAATTGGTGATCTAACTAAATATTTTTTTTATTGAAAAGTATTCAAGGCGATTTGTTCCTCAATTTTTCAGTGATAAAACCTAAATGTGACTAAAGTATGTGGTGATAAAACCGTGACCTGACTGTAGTTTAGATTTTTAGGACTAAAATACACAGACTGAATCAAATTTTTCTGAAGAGATTAAAAAATAAATCTGCAAGTTTTAGTATGTGGTGCGAAAATAGAACTATCTAATTCAGGACAAGTTCAATCAAAACAAATTTTAATTGGTTCTTTTTATTTATAACGTTGGAAAGTACTAGCAAGTTAAGGAACTCATCAGCTCAAATTGAAAGAAAATTTCCAGATTAGGATTTTGCAGATGATATTATACTGCTCGAAAGTGATCTAAAGAAAACCCAAGAACATTTAAATAGTTATAGTGAAGACGCTAAAAAAGTAGGACTTTTGAAAAACGCTGAAAAAACAGTTCAGATGGTTTTCAATAAAAAAGCGACCCTTTCGTCCTCCTCCATTAAATTTCTATCGTCGAAGACTACAAGTAACTAGGATCTAACATAAAATCAACTGAAAAGGATATTGAGATGAGAACTGGCCTCACGCGGACGGCATTTTAAAAACTTCTAAAATAAATCTAAAACTTGGCATGAGAATTTTTAAGACGGCATGCATACCTGTGCTCCTTTATGAATGTTACCCATGTCAAAATCTCATTACCATATTCTCATGAGATCTCATTGAGATTCTTACATGGGTAATCATGGACTTTAACTGAAACAAGCTTTGATACCTTAGATAACTTTTTATAGAATTATATGAAGGTTAAAACAATCAGAGAAACATATGGCATATAAAGAACTTTATAGAAAAGTAAAACAGAGACTAATCATAGAGGAATAAAAAAAAAACATTTGAAATTTGTTGCTCACTGTTAAGAATACCCCTTACGTTATGAGAAGGTCCGATTATATATTTAGCTTCTGTAATTTTATTACAGTACTGTTACGAATTACTGCTTTTCGTGTGAAAGTTCACAAAAACGGCATTTTTTTACCATTTTTTTTATAAAAAATTTCCATAAAATCGGGTAAATTTATGGAAATTTAATTTTACGATTTTTCACTTTGATGATATTATGTAATATAGTAAGGTGTCTCAAGTAATAATTTTTTTTTTATTTGGGTGAAACCTTTTTGTAGCAGGAGTGGGGACTTGAACCCGGACCCTTGAATCAACTAGGGTCGCTAATTAATTCAAAATCCCAGGTCCCCCATCCAACGACTCGAACCATCACCGGCCTTCAAGTAATAAACCCTAGTTAAACTTTTGGTGTTTTCAAAACCTAACAACTCCTTTAAATAATAAGTAATTTTAAGTCAAACTTATTTATTTAGTAGTTCAATTAAGTGTCTATATTACCTTTTAGGGATTTAAGAAGCATCAATTTATTGACATGAATAAAAAATTTTCAAAGTTTCAATTTTCACTTTTGTCGGAGGATTTTCTTTTTAAAAATTCTTTTCCTTATTTATTTTTTTAGATAACATAAGAATCGTACAACCCATAGCAAGTATGATCAAGAATTAAAAGTTCTATAAATGTTTCTATTTTAAAATTATTTTTCGCTTTTCGGTCGTCGTTTCTAATTATTTGTAAAAATGTGTTTGTTTAGTTTATTTAATGTTCAGATTTGTTCTTGTTTTTAATAAACAATATAAAGTTTATATTTTGAATAAAATTAATTTTAAAAAAATCATCAACAACTTACTATTTAAGAATTTTTCACTAAAATTAATTTCATCTTTGATTAGTTTTAAAAATTGCTCTCCAATAATAAACATTATTTTTTCTAAATCCTCAACGCTCTCGTCGGAGTTTATTTTATTAAGATCCCATACTTTCAAATCGTTTTCTTCGCAATCATCCAGATCTAAAAAATCGAATATTTTCTTCGAATTTGATTCCGACAAATTGAGTCTTCATCAATAAAAAAAAATTATTTTTCTTTAATAATTTGTCAGAAAAAATTAAACAAAAATTTTAATTTACTTTCTCCAACCTAAAAATCTACACTCATTATTTTCTTCAATATTTTGATTTTTACAATTGTCGAGACAATCTTGACATAGGGGAAATTTTTTCATGTCCAAATCAAGACATTTTAAATTTTGAATTTGAAAATTTTCACCATCTAATTTGGCTCTTTTCGTATGTTCATTAATTATATCGAATAATCCATCTGATTTAGGCTTTGATTTTTTCTTTTTTCTCTTACAAACTTTTTCTCCATTTGAATTAATAGGTGAGTTTTGATCTTGCAAAACATTTTTTGCCAAATCAACCGATTCACTCATTTTATTAAAATTCAACACAGCATTAAAACTTATTGATAGTTTAAATACTTGTCTATAGAAAATAAAATTATTTGAAAAAATTTATCTATTTTGGAAAGAAAAACGCGACAATAAATTATGTTCTTATCAAATATCAAAACTTTTTTTATGATGGATCGGAGAGAAAAAAGTAAAGTACCTATGTATTATTTTAATATTTATTGCCTTGATTAAATATTCACAATTTTACTTTGAATGTGAAATCAGAATTGAAATAAAAAAGCTAATACTTTTTTCTTTTCACTTTTATTCTATTTATTTGCATTTTCGATAGTTCGAATTTTTAAACTCAATTATTTATTTGAGGATTTTTTTTTAAAGAATTTTTTGTTAAGGAAATTTTTTTGAAAATTTAGCATTTGAAAAAATTTATGCTGAAAGTATCTGTCTCTTAAAAGAGAATTAAATTAAAATATAATTTAAGAACATAAAAAAAACGTTGACTCTTCTTTTGTCTTTTTTATGAAACAGGTGTTAAGCAGTTAGTGTTAAGTTAAGAAAAATTTACTTTGTTTCTCTTAGTCTTAGTAGAAAATTCGAATTAATTGATTACAATCAAAATTATGATTACCAATTAAATAAAAGTAAAAATCAAAAATTTGATTTTTGGTGAAGGCAACATCTGGTAAAGGTTTACAGTAATTTTATCAAATCAAGGTCCAACCTGGAAAGTAGCACAAGTACATTTTTTGGTTCTGTCCGAGCATGGTTGATGAAATATTTTCAATTGAAGGGCAGTAATAAAATAAAATTATACAATTATAAAAGCTTTATGGAGAAAAAGAAGAGCCAACTGACGAAAGTTTCTCATCAATCAAAACAACTGGGAGGCATACTTCAACCTAACTATCCTCATTAACACCTATTCCCAATTGTTTAATATCAGGGTCAATTACGTGGAATCACCCAGAAATCCAGCTGACGCATCACCAAGAGCTGGTGCACATCACTGGCACGCTATACCACATAATAATGGACTATAAATACCCCATCAAAACTAATTATTTTACAACTTTTTCTTTTTGTTAAGATAAAATATTACTGGCCCAAGTCCATCGGCGACCAGCAAAAACAAATATCTAAAAACCTCTTAAATTTTAAATTTGAACTACTATTAGAAATATACTAAATACATAAATTATTAATTACCAAATGTGGATCAAAAAAAGCGTTAGGCGAAAGCCAACTGTAAGATGAAGTTTATTTGACTTATTTCCTTGATATGCAAATTTTTTTAGTCAAAAACCTCAATTTAGTAATCCAATTTTTAAATTAAATACGTAACTTAAATCGATAATTTAATAAAGTTCCGTTTCTTATTTTTTTATAGAAGTCACACTTTGTCACATTTATACACACTAAGGCTTTTTTTTTGAAGTCACACTCTGTCATACAAAGTCAGGTTAAGTAACACCCCAGACATAATGTCTTAAGTTGTCACACTTAAGAAACATAAAGGGAACATAATAGATTTATTCGTCACTTACAATTCTTAAGGGGTATTAAGGATAAAATATATCTAAAGTGTGACTCTATATTCTGTATGTTCCCTTTGTGTCGATTGCTATCCCTCAAGCATCCCTGTACAACTATTTAAAATCTTTATTCATATTAAACTTAAATTTCTATTTTTGGAGCCGCATTTAAAATCAAAATTGTAATTTTTTTAATAAAAAAACAATTAAATTAATTTTTACTCCTGCCCCTAATTACAAACCTTATTTTTTTCCGCTTTAGTTTTTAATTCTGAAATTCGGGTTTTAACCCGGCATTTATTTGCAATTTTCGATAGTTAAAAACGGATTTCATGTTTATGTACATGATCGATAAATTAGTACTTTTATAACATGGGATCGATTTTACGTAGTCTTTGGAGCTAAACCCGAATTACATGTTTCGGTTTAAGATTACGGGTTTATTTGCAAGAGTATACGGTATAAATGTATAAACGGGGAAAATTACGATGGGAATTTTTACAACCAATCGAAAAAAGTTTTTATTTTTTATGAAGTTCTATGAACAAACGTGAAAATCAAGAATGATCATAAAAGTTTGTGAATGTTTATTATTTTTAGACATCAAGGCCAAAATTTTCAAAGTTCTCAATTTCAGTACAAAATCTTTGATTTCAAATTTTTTTTCCTAAAATAGCATGGCACACTGAAAAATAGGTCACCGTTTTTTAAAAAATAATTATTTTTATTAATTTTATTTATTTAAATGCTTATTTAAACTCAAATACTCTTATGAAGAACCGAGAGTAATTGAGTTAATTATCAACTATATTATTTTTGTTCACTTAAAAAAATGTATGGTCGACTTAAAAATATACATGCAAAAGTTGATGGTTATTTGCCGGTTATTACCGGTGGTGATTTCATTTTTATGATGCTCCATTTTACAGAAACTACTTGAGCAATTTTCGTTTCGTTGAAAATATTTATTTATTTATTGAATAGAATTAACCTCCAAATTTGGAGAAATATAAAATTAAAGTAAATTAAATTAAATTAAAGTAGCGTTTCGACGGTTTCGTTGAAAATATAAGGTTAAATTTTTTGATTTAATATCGAACTATCAATTAAATCAAAAATTATAAATTTTTAGTTACATCATTTCTGTCACATTTTAAGAAAAGAAAAAATCACAAAATTATGCAAAATCTTTTGAATATTATTTTTATAATTATAATTTTGAAATCAACTTGGCTCGGAATTCTAAAATTCAAAAGCAGTTAATGCTTAAATTAAAAAGAAAATTATAGTTGTATTAAATTTATGTAAAGAGTTTAAATTTAAGTTTTTTTTTTGTAAATTTTTAAAAATAAAATTGAAATAAAAATCTAGTTATTTCATTGAGTATGAGTGATAAAGAAAAAATAATCGATTCATCTAGTTCTGAAGATACGTCGATACCGGTAAAATTTCTCAAAAAAAAAGATGATTAATTAATTTTTTTTCAAAAATAAAAATTTACTTTAATATAGACTAAAATTAATATGGATTCAGAAAGTTCTAAAGACAGTAGTACTTTTGAAATTGAATCTCATGGAATTGACGAAAAGTAAATAACTTTTTTGTTGTTGGACTACACCTTCAGGCTGTGTCAATAATCTTTTATGACAACTAAAAAAATTAAATATTTTTTAGAAAATTTTGCCAGTTCAAAAAGATTTTTGTTAGAACTTCTCACATGTTTTTAGTTTTGTTTGTGACAGGAAATTTATTTGTTCAAAATACAAGTATTTTTAGTTTAAAATCATTTAAAATAATTTAAATTAATTAAAATTATTAAGAATTACGTGATGCTCTAATATTACGAGACTATACATATTTGTTTTGTTTTGTTGGCTTGACTTATACTTCATTATTATTCTTCTTCTTAACATGTCTTAAAAATCCTGGTTATGTTGAAAAGAACCAAGCGGTAAGCTTAATTAAAAAATAAAAATGTTATATTCATTTTTTTAATTAAAATCAATTTCAGGAAGGAAGCAAAAATTTGCATAAAGAAGGTTTGCCAAATATTAAGCTTAGATTCTGTACATACTGTCAATTAGAGGTATTTGAAAAATTTAATTAATGTGTCATTTAATATTGAATCTATAAATAATAAATCACCTTTTCTTAAAAAATTGTGAGGAAAACTTTTTAGCAATGTGGAATTTGGTTTAAATTTTTCTGATAGTATTGGCTTTGTAAATGAGTAAAAATATTTTTAAATTATCTGTTTCATTTTTTGGTTTAATATTAAGCTTACATTTGGGATCTTTTTTTCTTAAGATGATTTCCGATCTATTAATGTCTTTTTATAACCTTAACCTTATTTTTTTTAAATTTTAGGTATTCCTTTTTTGACCTTTTAGACGATTTTGTGTGTAAGAAAAGCAACTCGATGAGGATTATTCTAGGATTGATGTTAAATTTTTCGCTACTTCAAGATCATAATTTTTTCCTTGATTAACTTCTCCAGTGGTTTTAGGGGATGGTTCTGTGATTTTGAAGTCGCAAATAAGAGAAAAAGAGAACGAAGGAGACTTCTTGGTGAAGAAACTGCACAGCTAATGAAAAAATGGCGAACCGAATTCGAACCTAACGGTACCGTACATTGTACCGTACACCGTACTAAGAAGCGAAAACTGGGGATAAAAATTCGCGAAAAAAAAGCTTCATCTGAAAAATGTGGGCTGACCAATTTTGTAACCGGCTGGTCATATTTTTTATTTTTTACTCAGGAAAAAAAATTTTTTGACCGAAAAAAAATATTTTTAATTTTAAAATTTAAACTACTTAACTTTTTCTTAACCTTTTAAAATTTTTAAAAATTATTCTAAATTATTGACTTTTTTTTGGTTACAAAATATTTTTTCGTTCAAAAAATTCTTTAAATTTTTTCTGAGTAAATAATATGAACAGCTGGTTACAGAATTGATCAGTCCATATTTTTCAGATAAAATTTGACTCTATTGTACGGTGTATAGCTCGAGTACGGTATGGGTCGTCCATTTTTTCAAAAAATTGCCACACAAAAAAATAAAATTATCACATATAAGGATTTTTTTAACAATTTTTTTTATTTTTTTTTACTATTTGAATTTTTTCTGTTTACACTTAGATTACGGTTATGGTTCGACTTGGGAAACGTCAACGTTAAATTTTTACTATATATTTAATAAGATTTTTTAATCAATTTTTATTCAACTAATTTTTGATCATAACCAATTAAGCAAAAAAGCTTCATCAGCTCATCGAGAATTTTTCCCAATTACTTCAATACCTTTTTGTTTTTGTGTAGGCGCCTAAAGTTTATTTTCTCATTCCAAAAAAGTCATTCTTTTATTATTTTTTAATGTAAGATATAATAGTAGATGTTTTTTTATTCCTTCAAATGAATTCAAAATTAGTTAGAAGTTTATCAAAACTTTGAAAAATTATAATAAAAGCTAGATTTTTTAAAAAATTTAATATTTTAAGCAACCGATTAGAAGTAGACATTGTGAAGAGTGTAGAAGAGTAAGTATTTTATGAAAAAATGAACATTAGATTTTATTAATTATACTAATTCATTTTTAAAGTGTGTAAATAAATTTGATCATCACTGGTAAGCTAATTTAGTGTAAAAAATTCTGTTGAAATCTTGAGCAAAAATCCATTTAATTTTTACAAGTCCTTGGTTAGAAACTTGTATAGGAGAAAAGAATCACAAATTTTTTTGGTTATTTGTAGGAACCACTAATATCTTAATTTGCTGGTGCATCGAAATTACATGGTAAATATATTAATTTTAAATCTAATAAAAATTAAAAATAATGTCTTTTTTGTTATAAGGAGTTCATTTATGGGTTATTCAAAATGGTCAACATGGCTTTTAAAGAATTTGTTATTTCTATTTAATGCTCAAATATTGGTCATTTCATTTTCCATAACGTTTGCTTTATTTATTATACATACATACTTCATGGTTACAAATACGACAACGTGGGAAAGATTTTCAAGAAAAAATATTACATATCTCAAAATATTCAAAAATGATTCATACAATCCATTCCATCAAAGCTATCTTAAAAATATTTATCTATTTCTTTTTAGTCCAAGAGATAACAAATGGGAAAATGTTTATGCTAAATTTTTCAAAACAAAAGTCAATATACCCAGTTCTGGTTCGAGTAATGTAAACTCTGAAAATGAAGTTCAAATCAAAATCGAAAGAACTAAATTTTGAAAAAATTCTTGTGAAAAAAAAACCCTATGGAAAACTACTTCTAGTCATTTTTAAAATACTTAATTTTTAAATTTTACCAAATTTTCTTAATATACTTTTTATGGGACTATTTGTTTTCTCTTCATATTATGTTACTTTATTTTTGTTTGTTGTATCTAGTTGTTATTCTTTTACTTTCATTATAAAAAAGAAAATAAAAATTTTAATGCAAAATTTGTGAATTTTTTTTTATACAAAAATCCTGAGAGCATTTGAGAGCAAGATTTTATTTTACCTTAAAAAAAAAACTATGAAAACTGAGTATAATTCTACACCAAAAGGTTACGTTTTTTATGTACATAAATAATTCATTTAATAGCTCTTTTGAAAGATAAATAATTATGCTAGAGTTTTGGAAAGAAAAATATTTACTTTAGATATTTATTATGTTTCAGTAATTAATTAATTTCTAACTTTCAATCGTAAGTAATCTGAATTACCTAGATAGTAGAGATTTTCGTTCGGCTTTACAATGAATAAATCTGGATCAGAAATTTTGACTCCCAAACAACAAGTATTTTTTGACATTTTTTTATTCTATTTCTTTTACTCCTCTTTTAAAATTATATTTTGATTTATCATTAGGTTCTTATTAGACGTTTTTTTTTCTTTGTAAGTTTCCTATTTGTTTTTTTCTGTAGAATCTTCCAATTTCTTTATCAAAAACTATAAGATCCTTGAAAAAAGCGCACCAACCGATTTACGATAAACAAATTTTTTTGATTATTTTATATTGATTATATTATTTAACAGCGCACCCCGTATATTTTCCAAAGTACGACCACTTTTTTTCACGTCATTTTCTCATTTTCGAATGCTCTTTCTGAATATGGACTTCTTTTTTCATGTTATTTTAACTAAAAATCATGTCAAATTTAGAAGAAATTTTTGCATGATCTTTTGCGTTTATCGTAAATCGGGGAGGGGGTGCGCTTTTTTCAAGGATCCAAACTATATGTTTTTTTGGAGCTAACATCAATAGAAAAAGAATTTAATTTGAAAAAAAAAATAATTAAGATTTTTCAAGACCTTGTAAACTCTATTTCTCTCTTAAGAACTGTTCGATCGCAATTCTGTATAGTACAGAGTTGGGATCAGTTACATGAAATTCAGTTATCAGTCAGTTTTAGTTAATCAGATTTTTTAATTTTCAGTTATCAGTCAGTATCGGTTATTTAGAAATCAGTTATCAGTCAGTTTCAGTTTTTTAGTAACTTTCAAAAATCAGTTAAATTCAGTTATTTAAAAATAAACGAAACTACTATTTTATTAGAAATATTTTAAAAAAATAAACGTTTCATGGGTTTTTATATGAAATTTTTTTTAATTTTTGAAAACATTAAATTTGACAAATTTTTATAGATAAATCCACTACCTACGTTATTTTTTATTCTGAATTCTAAGTTTTGTAACCCAAAACAGTGTAAAAAATGATTCAAAGTTAAAGTTCTAAGTTAGAAAAATTTATAGATTTCTTTCTATGGCCATTTTATTTTTATTTTGAAATATTTCTTTTATTTTAAAAAAGACCAAAATTTTGTCAGTTAAAATCAGTAACTGGCAGTTTTTGGGAATCAGTAATCAGTCAGTTTCAGTTTAACTGATAACTGAAATTAACTGAAACTGATCAGTTAATCAGTTTCAGTTTCCCAACTCTGGTATAGTAAAAGCTTAACTTATTAAAACCACATAAAATCTCAGAATATCAAATGAGTCATATTTTTGATTGAAAAAATTTATTGAAGTTTCATATGATTCTTCATCATCGATTAACTTTAAACATTTTTGACTCCTAAGGCACCCACAACTTAACTTCGTAAGTATTTTTTGTCTCTCAAAATCGGTCTAATCTCTTAGATGTTGGTCCAATTGCTTATTAGTTTCTCTTACTAACCATGACTCTCTCTTTGTTTATATAAAACATTACCCAAAATTGATTTAATTTTATTGAAAACATAAATATCTCCTTTGTAGTTTCTTTAACACTAAAAGGACCGGCCGGGTCAATTTCACCCGTTTTCAAATATCATTTTTAGATGGACCCCTGAAAAAACAACACCCACCAATTTTTTTAAAAACAACACCTGGGTGTTTTTCATTGATCTTAATAATTTTATCAAAAACTAACTTTCATATAAGGTAGAGGAGGTCTAGAGCTACAAAACGATATATTTGTTTCATACCTTGGAAGTCCTTTTCATGTAGTTTTTTAATATTTTGTAAAATGCAATAAAGACACCCCCCACAACACCCCCTTATTTTCACCTAGACACCCACATAGAAAACCCCATTTTCTGATAGATCTCGACGAGTTCTCTTCAAAAATCATATTTGTTTTTTCATAGCATTTACGGTTTTTGAGAAAAAATAGACTAAAAATGAATGCGTACAATGGAGTCCTATTATCTTGGAAATTGAACAATGTTTTTTTAAGGAATTTTTAACAAATCTTTCTCAAAAAACATATTTTTAGCAAGAAAAATTAATGTTTAAAGTACTTTGGTCAAAAAAATAAATTAAAAACAATTTAACTAAAATTAAGTTATAAAATTAGTTTTATTCAAGATTTTCATTTCAGAATTTTTTCGTAAAATTGGATTAAATTATTTTATTTATTAATTAGAGAATTTGAATCCGAAAAAATCGTCTTTATTCTAAAGTTTTATTTTTTTTTAAATTAGAGCCAAGAAAATATAAAAGACTTAGAAAGTGGTCAAATAAGTCAATACTCTAATTCGGTCTATAAATGGAATGTTGAGAAGGTTTTAGATTGGCTTAATCGA
This sequence comes from Brachionus calyciflorus, assembly GCA_002922825.1. Taxonomy (NCBI): domain Eukaryota; kingdom Metazoa; phylum Rotifera; class Eurotatoria; order Ploima; family Brachionidae; genus Brachionus; species Brachionus calyciflorus. Next base: position 1,762,524 of record NTPY01000885.1, on the reverse strand, counting down.
AAATTTCCATCTCAATTTGACAATTGGAAAGAAACATTTATTCAGAACCAGATAACTGGAGAAATATTATTAGAATTAACACCAGAATGTTTGTCATACTTAAATATTACTGATTCATCTCTTAGGTAAAATTTTTTCTCAACTAAAAAATCAAAACCTTCATTGGAACTTTTATTCTTTTTAAGAGACCAATTTATGCTCGAAATCGCAATTATCAAAATTCGAAATGAATATGATTTTATAAGAAGATTCAAGTCTCAATCATCAAATTAATTTTTTTTTGTTGGTTAATATTTAGTTTAAATTCTTACAAATATTTATATCTTTTTTAAATAAATTTAATTATTTTTCCATTTAAAAGCGCGTTTTAATTGAAACTAGAGAAAATGAAAATTTTGAATTTTGAAAAAAAAAGAGTCTTGGTTATAAAACAAATTCCTTATATTTTTTTTGTAAAGAAATTTCAAGTCTCGACAAATATTAATCAAAAATGTTCCTATGTCCACCCAATAAAACTTGTTCTATTGATTCTCACAAACTAGACGAAGACTTCGATTCCTTAGAGATCTCTGATTCCAAGATAATTAATCAAAGTGAGGACTCAAGTCTTAATTCAAATAAAACAGAAAATTCTAGTGATTCGAAAAGCTTAAATATTTCGAATTCTTCAACAGATCAAAACTCGACAGGCTCTTGTATTTCAGATGATTTCTCTAGCCCAACAAGGAAAAGAATTATTTATACCAAAGTATTTTAATCTTAAATAAATCTTAAATTAAAAATTTCCCAATTTTTTTTTAAAGGAGTTTCTGATGCATTTAAGACTAAGAGAAAGTTCCAATTCTTATCCAAACAGTTTGCTTCCAAAACAAGAAGAGTAAGCTTATTTTTTAAGCTTTTCATTAAGCTTGACAGCAAAAAAAAATTTTTTTTTTAAAAGAAATAGTGATTTCTATTGGGATCCCGAAAAATATTTCGATTCAATTAAAGGATCAGATGGTGACAATAAAAGTAAATATTTAATGAAACAAGATTTAAAATTTGTTTTAGTTTTAAAAAATTTTCAAGAAGAATTTGGTTTGAATAGAAAATCAATTCAACCAAGACAAGTTGATATAGACCGAACTAATTTTATATTTAATTTTGGTAGCTTGAGAAACACTTATATGTTGAATCCCGGTGAATTTTTTGATGTTGTTTTATGTTCTCCAATAGTAAAAAATAATATCTATGTAAATTTGGTCTCAATGAAAGGAGCTTTTCAACAGTTAAGCTCAATTCTTAATGTTTTTTGTAATAATCAGTTGATAAGTTTATTAAATTTGAACTTGGATTGTTTGAAAAAAGAAAGTTTGTTTCTAGCTTTTTGTGGTAGTGTATGGCAACGTGTTAAATATGTTTCTGATGTTCCTCATGATCCAAGTAAACACTTAAAGATTAGCATTTTATACTCTAAATTAATTTAAATAAGTTTGAAAACTTTAAATTTGTAAAACCAAAAAGCTTAAATCTTATGTTGAAAAGTTTTTCGGTATTTAAAGACCTGAGTCTGTCTGAAATGTAATTCTCTTTATATCGATCAAAAAATACGATTTTTATTTGAAAAATTAGCATTCAACCAATATTCAGAATATTTTTAAATTTTAACCTCAAATAATAAAATTTTTAAAACAAAATTTTTCCTAAGAATTATAGAGAAGCTTTAATTTAGAAAAATATATTAAGATAGGTGAAGACAGAGAGACGTTTTTAGACATGAAATTTATAAGTAAGGCTACATAATATGATTTGAAGCTAAATATTATACTGGTCATTCACGAATTCCAAATGTGAAGATACATGAAAGTTAGCGAATTCTCATCGACCAAATTAACGTTCATGATCATCCATAAAACTTAATTTTCCTTTTTTTTTAGTTATTTATAATCTTAAAAATTAAGATTTAGAAATAAAAAATAATTTTTTAAATTTTAAAAATATACTATTCTGGTTATTCATTTGTTCCAAAAATGAAAATTCATTTCTGTTCAAATTACTTCGTAAATATTCATTAACGTTCATGAACATTCAAAAGAATTCACGTGAATACAAATGAATACTTGTGAATATTCATAAACATTCATTTTTGGAACATATGAATGTTCAGGATAGTATCAATTTTTTTCTTAAATAATCCTATATAAAATAATCCTATGAACACTTATGAAAACTGATGAATGATCATGAACGTTCGCATTTGGAATTCGTTAATGACCAGTATTGTAATAATGTTTTAAAAACTTAATACTCATTTTTTTAATTTATATTGTTTTACTCATTAAAAGTTATTAACTCTTTATGATTAATCATCATAGTTTTTTTGAACCCTCTTCACTTTTAAAGGCAAATACATTAAATCTGATTTAACGGTATCTTTTTTTTTCGAAATTATCAATTTTTCTACTATTTAATTTAAATTATTAAAATTTATTAGAGTTTTAATCTACAGTTCTTAATTATCTAAAATATCTTTTCTTATTTTTTTAAGCATATTTAAACGTATTTAGTATTGATAATGGTACAGAATTTCAATCGAATTTTTTTATGCCATGTCCAAAAGAATTTTCCGAAATACCTGGTTTTGGTGTAAATATATGTCTAGCTGGTTGTCCTAGAGAATTCGACTTGAACTTAATAGGCGAATTCGTCAAAAATTTAGAAAATTTCAAAATGAAAATAATATTCTACAACAATCAAAAATCAAAATATTACGTAGAATTATTTAATGATCAAAGAGTATCTCTTAATCACGTGATAAATCCCAAATTTCAAAAGGAATTGTTTAGTTATGCTGATGATTCATGAAACATTACAAAACTTAACTCGAAAGAATGTCAAATTGTTCATTTTACTGTTTATTTCAAATAAAAAAAACTGAAATTGTAAATCTTCTTAAAAAATTTTTTTTTCTTCTTATTTTCAAAGATAGCATTCAAAAAATATTCTCAGCTATATTATTATTACTAGTCCGAAAAACAAAAAAAAAAGCTTAATTAGCTAAACTACTGTCGTCATATCTTTTTTTTACCGTGTATTTCATAGCATCATCTATTTTCCTAATTAACACCTCGCCAAACAAAAAAAAAGAAAATAAATTTTTTCTTATTTCCTCTATAATGAAACAGATAAATTTCTTCCTCTAAAATAGAATAACCAATTGAATTTCTAAAAATATAACTAAATTATCCAATAAAATAATTTTCTACGAAGGAAAAAAAAATATTTTTTTCACTTAATTGATCTTGGATTAAGCCAAATTAAAAGCATATGTTTTTTCAATATTGTAATGTAACAGTTTTAAACTTAAAGAATTAAATTACTTTTTTTTTTTTTAAAAAGTATTTAAAGAAATTGCGAAATTTGATTATTGTCATATCATATTCGAAAAAAATTAAAAAATGAACAGATACCAAGATAACATTAGCCCAGAACCGAATGGTTGTGTTAATTTAAATGATTGCTACAAAACTCCAAATTTGCAGCAATATTATAATATTAATCAATTATATCCAACACCACCTTCTGATAACGAAACAAGTCCCTTGAATGACAATATCTGTAAGTTAAGTCCTGATGGTTTAGTAACCCCTAATTTGAGTTATTATGATCAAAATAGTTTTAATAACGAATCACATGACGGCTCTTTGTATCGTCCAAATAATACTGAAGATAAAAATTATTGTAAGAATTTGGATGCACAAAACAATCAACAACAGCAACAACAAGTAGCATCTCGTTTCAAAAGAAGATCAAGAACCACTTATACTAAATCTCAATTGGACGCATTGGAAGCTACTTTTCAAAAAACACATTATCCCGAGATTAGAGTGGTTGACGATTTGTCTTCAATGTTAAATTTAAGCACTGAACGAATTAGTATTTGGTTTCAGAATCGTAGAGCTCGTTTTAAAAAAGCAAGAAAATTGGAAACTAAAGAAAATCTAATGGAAAGTTCTAATCCATGCCCTTCATTTTCTTTGTCGAATGCTTATCAAAATTCGAATACATACTCTCAAATTAATTTAAATGCAAAAACTGAACAATTTCCATTGAATAGAAATTTGTTAAATTCTTTTACACCAGTACAAGAAAAACAAAGTGTGCCTTTAGCTTTTTCCAATACACAATTAAATCCCATCCCGTATTACAATCAATTTAATATGACTCCTAATAACTTAACCTCGAATCCTTTACCTTTTTACCAACCTCAAATTTCACAAAATAGGTAAGTAACAAAAAAAACTTTTAAAAATTAATTTTGATAAAAATTTTCAATTTTTTTAAATTTTAGTTTAAATGGTTCATATTATCAATCAGCGTATCCTATGGTATATCCATCATCGTACTCAAGCAATGGGCTACAATAGAAAATATGTTTTAATTTTTATATTTAAATTTTTGATTATTTTTTTTTCACTATGTAAATTTTTTATTAATTCTTTTTTTTTTAAACTAAACCGAATGTAAAATAAAATTTGAAAAATAAAAATTTGAAAATTTAAAAAAAAGTCTCTTTGTATTTAAAAAAAAAACAAAATTAAGAAGCAAAGACTACTTTATTTTTACAAAAATAAATAAAATGTCGTCTTATGATAGACAATATAATTGTGGTACTCCATCTCAAAATTATTCACTGGATCAATATGATGGATCAAATGATTCCACAAGCTCTGGTAGTCCTCAAACACGACTGTCTTGTTCTAGTTCACATCAGCAAAGAGATGATTTTCCAACTCCTACATCCACAGATGCTAGTAATGAAGCAGATGAATCATGCTCCCAGTTTAATTATTCCTACAATCCTAATGATCTATCTAAATGTATGTTTTTTTAAATTTTTTCCATTTAAATTCCAATTTCTTTAAAAAATCTTAAAAAAAAATAAAATTATCTAAAAATATTTTAAGATCTAACTTTTAGATAAGGCTTTATAAAAACTTTATATAAATAAATTTATTTAAATTTAAAAATGTTAAAATTTAAGATTTAAAACCATCTGATGGACTTAGTACAATAGTGTTTAATGGAAATCCATTAAATCAATACTTTAACTCAACAGATAACTCAATAAATTTTAATGGAGAGAATTTATTTCAATCATATTCAGTTGCCAATTTTGATCCGAATTTTGTTCCTAATTCTTATTCGAATTCACAACGTAAAATTGAATCAGATAATTCTGCTATTCAACCAAAGACGAACGTTAAAAATGAATCTTTAGATACTAAATCTTCGTTTATAATGCAGCCTCCTGAATCAATTGATGAAGCTACTGAAAATGCTAAAAGAAGGCCAAGACCACAAAGAAGATCAAGAACTAAATTCGAAAAAAAACAAGTAAATTTTGTTTCGCTATAGTCTCAAAATAATTGACTGAAAAGTTAGGAAATATTTACTTGATTCGTCAAAGGTTAATTCCTTTGAAAACTTACCCATAAAAAAATTGTTTTTAAAAGAAATCATATAAAATAGGTGTTAACGAATGACTCTTTGAGATCCAAAGTTTAAAACAATTTGTTCAATCTTTTTTAATTTTGGGTCTTTTCCGACCGCCACCACGACCAGTTGGCGGTAAAATTTTTTCTTTTGAAACAAAAATCTAATTTTTGTAATACTTAAAACTTATTCACACCATTTTCACCATTGTAAACAAAAAACTTTCGATAAGTTTAGTTATTTCTTATGTACAAGGATGTTGGTTGGATAGTAAACGACATATAGGGAATATATTATGAAGATAGAACCACATTTAATTTTTTTAGGTATTTAAAGCAGCTATTATAAAAAAAGACTAGAAACACCAGAAGCACCGAAAATTCTAAAAAAGAAAAATATAAGCATAGTAATTTTTTAATTTTCAATAGAATTCAAGTTAATAGAATTCACTTTTAAGAAAATGAAAATTGGTAAAATCCCTTTTCCGAAAAAATCGGTAAAACAGATCATAATTCATTTTTGAAAAAAAAAATTGAATTATTTTCTCTAAATACTCCAAAAATTACGATATTTTTTATCTGAAAAAATAAATTACTTAAATGCAATTTTTCTTAAATTTTCAAATATTTATTTATTGAAATTAAGTTTCAGCTAAAATGAGAAAAAGCGGTCATTTTGACCGCCTGCTTCTAGGTATTTAAAAAATTGTTGTCAATCGATTGATGAAAAATCGACGATTAATTGTTCAAATCGATCGAACCTCGTTAATCCGGTTTCCAATTCCCAGTTACATTTAGGAAAATATAATTTTAAGTCGATAACTGGCATTTTCGATTAACCGGAATAAAATAAAGCAAGAAATTTTCATCTTTTATAATAAATAGCTGCTAAAAAAAATTTAAATTTATTATTCGGGAAAAAAGGCCCTTTATAATTACAAAAAATTGTTATTTTGATTTTGGAAATTAGGATAAATATTAAAGTAGTAATTAATTTTTTCAAGCTCGATACATTGGAATCAACTTTTGCCAATACCCATTATCCAGATGTAAATCTAATTGATAGATTATCACGTTTAACAAATTTAACAACAGAGAGAATAAGTGTTTGGTTTCAAAATCGTCGAGCTAGATTTAAACGATCGAAAAAAGGTGCTAAGGAAGAAATTTTCGCTCCCAATCATAATCCTATTTTAGACGAATTTGGTGATTTAAGCAACGACTCGGACAATTTAAAAAAACACACAAAAAATTTTGATAAATTAGACGAAGAAAAGTCAGAGAAAAATTCAAATTCGTTCAACGAAAATTTAACTGATGACGAAAATAGCAAAATAGAGACCGTCAAAAATTCAGAATCTCATAAAACTGTTCAATCTAAACCAATTTTTAATCCTATGAAATTACCTCATAGTTCAAGCAATCAAAATTTATCACAAAATTTCTATCAACAAATGTCCAATTCTTACTATGCTCAGAACAATAATCAACATTTGCTAAAATTACCAGTAAATACAGTTCAAGATGATGAACATAATTCTTCAAATAACTCTGCACAATCGTCAAGGAATTCTTCACCAAAACCAAGCTCTGATTCGTCCGATTCATCACCAGATCATAAATCAGATCAAGAAAGTAATTTCCACACATTTCATTCAGATAATCAAGTTTATGGTCAACCAGCTGCTTTACCCCCACATTTATTTCATTTAGCACCGTATCAAACAGGATTTAATAATAACTTTTATATGCCACCAATTCAACCATATGCTCAAAATTTACCTAATATTTTCCAGCCTTATATAGAGTATAATAAAAATGATGCATCGAATGGTGCTTACTTTCCAGGATTTAATCCTCACACAATGCCTGCTTATTATGGAAATGCTTAAGAAGTCTCTTTGATAAAATTACTGAAAAAAAAAAATACTTCCGAAAAAACAATTGCGTTTAAATTATTTTTTCCTTTTTTATTTTGTAAATTTAGAAACTTTAATTTATGTTTGTCCAATTTTATCCCAATGATTAGACCAAAATTTAATTTTATCAATCATTAGGTTCTCATGAAATTATTATTTTTTTTGAGAATTTATTATTTCAGTCCATTTTTTCGGTTAAAAAAAAATGGAATGAAATCGAAAACTAATTTTTTTTTATTAAATTTGTGTATTTTCGTTTTGCTTTTTTTTGGTAGAATCTTTTTCTAAGAATAAATTTGATTTTTTTTTTTACTTTATAAGTATATTTTGTGAATTTAGCTTAAATTTTTTTATTACGAAAAATTGTGTTTTATTTTGTATGGCTTATTTCATTAATTTGAATTTTTATAAAAAGTTTTATTTGGTTAATTCATTGTCAATAAAGAAACTTTTATACTAAGATTTTAATGTTTTTAAATTTATATATCAAGCATGTTTTCCTAGCTTTAATTATGGGTTTATTATATATTTAATTATCTGAAATAAAGAATAAGAAAAAGAAGCGTGAGCGTTAACGTACGGTTACCATTACTATTGCCGTTCCTGAAATTTTTTTTTTCTTTTTTTTTTGGTTACAATTAATAATTTTCAAAAAAAGTTAAAAAAAAATTGGGTAATTGTAATGGGTAACGATTATTTTAACGGTTGGTTTTGATTTTGAACAATTTAATTCAAAATAACCAAAATAAAGGCTACTAAAGTTTCAAAAAAAACTAAATTAAAAAATGACTAAATACAGCACTTGCCTCGAAAAAGTGGCATTACCATTACCGTTACCGTTACCATTACAATTTTCGAAAAGACTTCCTTTTATAAATTTTTTTTTCGCCAAATTTTTTCAAAATTTTTGCAGATTTTTTATCAAAAAAAAAATATTTCGAAAAAAAATTTTATAAAAGGAATTTTTTTCGAAAATTGTAATGGTAACGGTAACGGTAATGCCACTTTTTCGAGGCAAGTGCTGTATAAGGTTTTTTACAAAAATATTTCAAAACAAATGAGTTTTCTAAAAAAACCCAAACCATCTGCGCTAGATATTATCATTTTAATTTTTATTCAAAAAATTTCCGTAATTAATGACTTGAGGCACCTTAGAACATAAGAGAAATTTGGCGTTTATTAATTGAAGATTGATGAGATCGGAATTCTCAAAAAATTTTAAAAAAATTGCTATAGCATGTTTTTGATTCTGACTTTTGAGATATACTTATTAAATGTATTTCTGAGAAGGACTCAGAAAAAATTCAAAAAAATTAGCGTATAAAAATCTTAACCTAAAATAGGCAAAGATTTAAATAGTCTGAGGACAAATCAAAAAAATTGAAAAAATTTTTTTTTTCAGAATTTTCTAAATATCTTTTATTAATAATATTAAAATTAAAAAAATATTTTTTTTAAATTTCAAAATATAAGGTAAAAAATAATGGATTATTTTTGAGGATAATTATGTGTTTTAATAATATTAACACTATTAAAATATAAATAAATTTCCAGGTAGTTTTTGTTTTTTTCAAATAGATTAGCCTTAAAACTATAACCATTTATTGGTGAAAAATGAAATTGAAATCAAGTGCAACCTAATTTAGAAAGTGATTGACCGATCAATAAAATGCGATTGAATTTTACTGTTATAAGTCTACATGATTTTGTAAAAAAAAAATGGTTTATTCTTTAATGTCAAATATTAATATAATAAATTTTTTTCAAACTTTTTTAACATTTTTTTAAATAAAATTCTTAACAACAAAATTATTTAGAAAAATACAAAAAAAAATAAATGATTTATTTCAAGTTTTTTAAGCTTTTTTGTTAAATTTAAGGTCTAAAATTAATAAATATTTACATTATGTAGTAATAATAATAAATGATAAAAAAAAAATATATTTTCATGTATTTATTGCACATTAACTTCTTCACAGTATTCCTCATCATCTTCATCGTCGTCATCGTCATCATCATCATCATCGTCGTCTTCATCTTCATCAGCTTCATTTTCTGTAAACTCATTGTGCTGAGCAATCACCAAATGTTCATCACTGTCCTTTTCTTGTATTACCTCAATAGGTTTGCCTAGCTCTTTTGCTTGCATATTACGATAATAACTGAGCCATTCATCAAGCATTTGACCAATTAATATTCCTCGCTTAGCTTTAAAAAAAATGTGATAATTTAATTTGTTTTTATTTTTTAAAAAGATCTCTCCAAGAAATTAGTCCATAAAGTAATTATTCTAGGTCAAATGGTTAAAAATACGAAGCTTGGTATTTCGCATATTAATAGACTCTGAACTAAATTAAATAATATTATTTTTTCTGGGTCTAACTGCACTTTTTTTAATGGTCTTATGAGTGACAATATCTGTTAAACAATAACCTGGTAAGAAATAAATTTTACCACACAAAATTTGAGATGAAAAGCTTTAATTTCATATATAGAACTAAGATTTTGATTTGAATGAAAAATGGTAAAGCTCCGCCAATTGATTAATATTAATTTTTTTATAAATATGATTTTAACTAAAAAACTTTTAATTTCTAATTTTTAAGATATTTTTTTTAATTAAATGTGTTTCCAGTTTCAGTTCCAGTTTCAGACTTTTAATTGTAAAATTGTCGAATTAATCCACGCACTAAAAGACATTCGCATGCTCATTTTATCTTTGAATTTTTTTGTCCCTAGATTTAGTGTCTTTATTATTAATTATGTGAATCGATTGGTGAATAATCGACGACTAGTCAGTTTTTCGATTAATTCTAGATCGATTCAAAATTTTAAAAATTTCGTTTTAAAACGATGAACCCTTAAAAAATTAGATACTCTTTTATTAAATAGGAATCTGCATTTTTTTCCAAAGATATCAACTAACTATAAGTATAATAATTTATTTTTAACTTTTAATAAGATTTACTATAATTAGCACTTCTACTTAAAATTAAGCCTTAATAAATGCATTTTTATACTAATAAAATCTTAAAGATTATATGAATATTTTAATTAAATCAATAACACCACGCTAACTACAACTACTACAATCCACACTACACACAATTGATATTAAGCTTTTGTATTATAGGTTTATTAAGGATTCTTCATTCTTCTGATTATTCAAAACTTGTTCAAATATAGCGAGGTTATTTTAGTAACATCCTTAAACTTAACAGTTTCCACATGAAAAAGAAATAGAAAATTTAAAATTTAATTCTTAGCTAAATTTTACTTAAAGAGAGATCAAAATAAAAAATCTTGACTTACCAACTCTTTGCTGAGCTACAATAAGTCCACAATTACTACCAGGCAATACTAAACAATCTAAATTTAAATATTGTCTTAAAATTGACCGCTCTCGACCAACCTTTAGAGTTTTTGATTTTTACAATAAATTAATTATATAAAAATTTTTTCAAATATTACCTCAGCACTGGTTAAAAAATGTACCGGTAAGAGTTTACCTTCACTATTCGTCAAAGGCAAATAAAAAACTTGATTATTATTATTTTGATTATCATTATTAATAAAATCATAATTGGATACAGCACCGAGTAGATTATGATTTGACGACGATGAATTATTCGAATTAACTGAATTAGTACTCGTATTCGAATTAGTACTACCAGTGCCATTCGACGTAGATGACGAGGAATTTAAGTTGTCACTACTATTTACATTACCAGGATTACTTAAATTACTGTTTATAATATTTTGAGGCATAAATATGTCTGGTCTATCCAATGGTACTAAAGCTGTAAAATGACCTTTCGTATATCCTAAAGCAATAGGACTTTTAAAACAAAAACTAGGATCCCATATTAATGGTAAATAGACTCCTTCAAAATGAGTATATCCAATATTTTCACCGCGAAAACTCTTGACATATTTAACACTATAAATAATAATAGGTCTACGAAATATATGACATAGAGCAAATATATGAGCTTGTTCTAACGAAGCACCAGGCTGATTGGCTAATGATATCACATTATTCCAATCTTGTTCTAATTGATAATCATCTAAATTATAATTTAACGCGTGAGCCATCGATATTTCATGCTCTTTCCATCTAGGCTTAAAACACATTGAATACTGTTCTAATGACTCAGCCATTACTCTTCTTAAAATATTATCAGTGTCAAAGACACCATAACATGCTTGTAGAACACTATCCAACAAACAATCACCTGAGTGTCTATTCCATAACGGATATAAACTACTATTTAAGCGTTTACATATGTCCATATTCCAATTGATTATTCTAGATTCATATTCTAATTCTTGTTGTACATCCCTATCTAATAATTCATCAAATAGAATATGCTGAATTTTGGGCGTAAAATCTTCGATTTCATTTGGCAATGTAAATGTATGAGATTCATTTACGTAAAAACAAACACCAAATTGTGGCAGAGATGTAGCGCCTATTGGTGGAGGAGGTGACGTTGATGAAGTATTCTGAACCTGAGCTGAATTTAAAGAGATTAAAGAAGATGTAGGAGAAATATTGAATAAAGTAGCATTGGTGGCACCCAATACATTATTTTGACTTTGATTACTATTATTTAATTGAGTCTTTTTTTGTCTTAAATTAGCCGTAAAATATCTATCGATAATATTAGACGCCAAACTTGGACATGATTGACAAGGTGAAAATTTTGTTTTTGTATTAAATTGTTTTAGTAAAGAATTGAGGACCTTTATTTTTGGATTATTCGACTTGGTTAAATTAGCCGTCTTATTCAATAATTTAATCAACATTTCGTTTTTTTTAAATTGATAGCATAAATGTAGTAAAGTAAGTCCTACTGTAAATACTTGTGGCCTATTTAATAATTTACATTCTTCTGATGTTAAATACCGGGTTAAGTCGCCACCTGCGTTTATATATCTATTCAAATGTGACATGTCCGAGTCGACAATGCCTTGACAAGCTGCCAAGAATAATCGATCCAATTGAATTTGATAATTCATTTTTTTTAAATTAACAAGTTTTATATTTTTTTGAGATGGTGGATTATTTTGGACAGGATTTCTCGGTACATGACACATTACGCATCGATGCGATTTTGGCCAATTTTGATACGTACACATCGAACAAGACCATTTTTTTAAATTGCTGTTTTCAGCATTTTCCGAATGATTTTGAGCGTCTTGTACCGTACATGGTGAATTGCATAAACTACGATTATGAGGTGAATTTTTTGGGGAATTAGATTTTTGTCTACTTTTAATTAAATCACCGTTTTCACTAGTAATCGTTTTAGGTGTGTAACATTGTACACATTTTACAGATTTAGGCCAATTAAAATAAGTGCATATCGAACACGACCATTTCTCCGTATTCAATGAATCACTGGTATTTGTTTTAGAATTATTTTGATTATTAAAATCGACTAGTTCGATCTTAGTTGATACTGTTTTTTTATTTTGATTATGAGCTTGTTTTTTAGAGGCTTTATTTGAAATAGACAAATTTTGAAAAGAATTCGATAAATTAAGAGTCGATTGTATTTGATTCGATTTAGGCAATAGACAAATTGTGCACTTTAAAGCTGATGGCCAATTTTCATAAGTACACTGTATACACTTCCACTTTTTTTTCGACTCGACTGATTGTTGTTCATCATCAATCAGACTACTCGTACTCGATTGATGCTTCTTATACGATTTATTATTCAACTCCATTTAGTCGAGTCTCGCCAAGGTTTCAAGTGTATGTGTCTGTGTATTAAAGGGGGGTATAAAAGAAAGTCTCTCTTACAAATTGGTCATTATTTTTTCCAAGTTTTCTATTTTTTTAATTTTATGTTCTAAAATTATTTTTTTTTGCGAGCAAGAAAAATAAAATAAATAAATAAAAAAAGCAAAATTAAGAAGAAAAAAAAATAATAAAAAATTGGAGTTGAATTATTATAATTTCAAATTTCAAATCCTAAAATTAGTAGTATGTGTTGCGATTTTTTTTTTGTTTCACTAAAGATATTATAATAATTTTTTTGTTCGTAGAAAAAGAAAGAGAGAGAGAAATATATCGAGAAGGTTGCTAGTTATGTTTTTTCGTTTGTTGAAATATTTGTTGTTTGGGATCCCTATTTCGTTTTTAGCATAATTTATTTTTGGTATTAAAGCAAAATTAAGAAGCAAACGAGGAGTTTGTTTTATTTTTTTGTTTTATTAATTTGGATGAGAGGAGGGTTTAACTAGTTACTAGTATTCATATAATTAAAAACAAAATTAGGGTGCTCGACTTTAGAAGTGGATTTATTTGAGTAAGTCTAAATTTAAAATTTTCTCTTTTTTTTTTTTTAAGTTTCAATATACCATTTAAATCTAGGCCTTTTGAGATAAAATGGCAAAATAACAACAATAACAATAAAATAATTTTTTCCCTATCTAAAAAATTTCTGACGAACAGACGTTAATTTTATCGCAATATGTAACATGGAAAAATTGCAATACATTTTCTCTCTTTTTTTTTTTCTTATTGAAAACAAAAAAAAATTATCGCAAAAAACACGTCTTGAAAGAATGATTTGAAATATTTCAAATTTCATTCAAATAAATAAAAAATTTCTAATCTATCTTTTTTTGTAGTAAAACTATGAAAAAACTAAATAAAGCCAAAAATTCTCGACGAATAATTTCAAGAGTATTACGTAATGTAACAAAAAAATTAATTATTACAAATTCTTTTTTGTTATAATATTTAATTTTTTGCGTCTTTACCAATTTGTTTAAAATGGATCTAATTTTATTTCAGGGCTAAAATGCGTCCAATCTTTTGGCCATCAACCAACAACAAAAAAAACTCGAAAAAAAAATTAACAAAAAAAAAGTTTTAAATTTTTTGAAACATATCCTGGAAACATTTTTTGAAAAAATGTATTTTAAATTACGTAATAAATTTTTTTAAAAATAATTTGAAATTTAATACTTTTAAAAAAAATCTCATTAGTTAATTTTATTCCTAAAGATAAAAACATTTTCCAAAATTATACCAAAAAAATAACTTAACTTGGATAAATTTAATTTGAACAATCTGAAACAAACTGTTTTCTTTTGAGATTATTTGACTATGTAATTTTTTGTTGTTGTTAACATGATTCGAAGGAAAAATTTTGAAATCTATTACATAACAATTCTTGCAATATAAAAAAAAATTAAGGACTCGAAAATTACATAAGCTCTAATTCATTTGATAAATTATTAATTATAAGACTTGATAAAAAGAGAAAACACAGACTTATTGCAATTTTTAATTAAAGTATAAGTGAAAATTTTAACTTGAGCCTTGAGTAGCTAAGTATTTGCTTTAAATTCGTGTCTAATATTGGCTTGAATTTGTTTTTATTGATGACAAAAAACATTTATTTGACTATTTTGTTATTGAACACTAATCAAATACAAAAAATAGGTCATGAGTTTCAAAATATTTTTTGAATCATTGAAATTCTTTTTTTGAAATGACAGATTATCAAAAATTAATAAGCCAATTATCGCAAAAACCAAAAGAATTTAAAATTTGAGCCTTTGTTTTTTTTAAACAATCCAAAAATATTAATAATGATCGGAATAAACATTTTAATATTTTAGAACTATCGTTCAAGTGTACTTTTAAAGTTAAAAAAAAAAAAGATTAATTTTAAGTCTGAAATTGATTATAGGCTGTTAAAGTTTGAAATTTTATCGTTGAAGCTCACATAATCGAACATTTTTAAAAGTAATGCAAAATGATAAAGGCCCGACAAAAACACCAAATTATTTTCTTATTTAAAAAAAATAATGTTAAAATAACATTCAATTACATTCAACCTAATAAATTTTTTATTTATTGCTTAGCTCTATTATAAAGATTCAAATTTATTTTTAGTTTGAATAGTTCATTAAAGGAAAAAGCTTTAAGATATACGAGTAAAAAAAATACTGGAAAAATTTTTACACAATGGTAGAGAGGAAATTTGAACTTTTTGATCGCTTGATTAAATTAAATTTGTTTTTGGCCTCCTTATAAATATTATCACCATTGTCACTAAATCCAAGTTTGGTTCTTCGGAAAAATCTTGGTTTACAAAAAATTAAAAATTTGTTTCTACAACTTGACATTAATTAATATATCTTCTGATAATGAAGATATCCATTAAAAAAATAGACTGTCAAATTATTTCAGAAATGTATGGTACTACAGTCAAGTCTCGCTGATCCGTAATTGATAAGCCCAACTTTTTGAACTTAAATGGACTAAATTTAACTTTTATATACAAAAATAATTTCAATCACAAATTTTTTCTTCAAAAACAGTTCGGATTGACGAGATTTGGCTGTAATTCCAAAATTTTATTTCTGTAATTTCTCAACTAGGCTTCATTTTATTTACCAGGAACCCAATCTTATAAGAATTTATGCAGCTTCGAGAAATACATAGGATTTTTTGGAATGATTTTTTTGGAGCGATAAAATTAAATGACAGGAGCCATACATTTTCTTCTAGTTAAGACAAAATTGGATTTAAAAAAAAATACAAAAAGTTAATTTAATTTTGCATTTTACAAAATTTAAGTAGTTTCTATGTCTTAAATTTTTATTTAAAAATTATAAAAAATTTTGACTAAATTTTGAAATTCAAATCGAAATAAAAATCAGAATTTTTGATTGCTTCCACTTGC
>NTPY01000885.1:1705268-1732904 GCA_002922825.1 Brachionus calyciflorus | reverse complement strand
AATAAAGATTTGTGATTTTTTTTACTGAAGGACAATGCATTATTTAGAGAAAGCCTAAATTAACAAGAGAAAATTCAGATCTAGGCTATATAAATGATTTTTTTCTATTATATCACACGGCTCTTTAATTGGAGTGAATTTAATTTTGGAAAAGTTCTCATTAATAAAACGGCAATATTTCTTTAAATAGAGTGAAGTAAAAGAAAACGAAGAATAAATAGAGGAAACTAGTGAGTGGTTGTTGTTAACAAAATAAACAAGATTTATCAAATATTAGAAATGAAAAATTTTTTATTCCAGTTTGTTGCATATCTATTCAATTTTTTCTCAAATTATTTTATTATCTGGGACTCATATCTGTAAAATTTCAGCTATAATAGCTATTCTAAAGATGTTATGGATGGTTAAAAATATTCTTTATTTTTAAAGGCACCATTTGAACTTAATTCTATGCCATTCGTTATGAAACCATTATTTTCATTGTTTCCGTGATCTTTTTCTGCCTGCTTTAATACTCCGCCTATATGACTAGCTGGTCACCTAATACGTGACCATTAAATCATACTTAGTTATGGGATCAGGACTGTTCACCTATTACATGACCAGTAATTAAGTGACCAAAAAAAAATAAAGATTTAATAGAAATTTTAATATTTAAAAATAAATCAAAATTTGTGACCAAGAAAAAAAATAGGTGGTAGAATGCTGAAATTAGAAAGAATTTTGTTTAACCTTTCAAATGCTTATGATACGTAAAAATGTTTTCATTGAACTTTTTGGTTTAAAGCAAAATTTTCTATTCGACTCTAAATTTAATGAAACACTCAACATGATCACTGATTGTTGTATAATATTGGGGTCTATGACTCTAATTTTCCTTCGATCTTACACTCGATTCATCTTGAACGACAAAATTAGATACATTTTGTATAATTACATTTTCATTTACATTTTTTATTTTTAAATAATGTTTATGTTTGTAGATTTGAAAATAATATTTAAAATCATGTTTTAATTTTGAATTATTTTTTTATTGGTAATCTGAAAATTTAAAAAATTTAAGTGACCAAAAAAAATTTTATGTGACGATGATTTTTAAATCAAACTTTTTTTTGGTCACTTTATTACTGGTCATGTAATAGGTGAACAGTCCTGATCACATAACTAAGTAGGATTTAATGGTCACCTAATGCAATAGACCCGCTAAAATAAATCATAAAGGAGCTAATATTACCTAGTAAAATCCTAGTTCTAATTTCTAAAACTTTTTACTTATTTTTCCATCAATTAGGCATGTAATCTTTGAGTTGTTATTAATTTTTTTCGACTGATTTCACTATTTTTGTTGTTAAATCACAAAATTACTCAGTAAATTAACTAAATCTTATTTATTAGAATTCTTTAAAATCTAAGGTAAAATAATTTTTCCAACAAACTGGATTTGAGTTTCTATAAAAAATGGGTAAACTAGATTTTAAACTCATTTGATTATTTTGCCCCATTGTATATAGTATTACCTTCAATAGTCACGCAGCTCTTAATTTTTATAAAAACGATTATTTTTTACCGATTAATACGATATTTTATGTCGTAATTTTAAAAACTACCCTAGCTGACAAAATTATTTAATAATAGCGAATAATTTTCGAGGATAAATGTCGCTTTTATCGGTTAAAATAAATATTCAAAATTACAATTTAAAGCAGCAGTTAAATTTTTCAATCACACAATAAAAACCAAATTCAAAAAAGGTGCTCTTTCTGGGTTATTTTGTGAAACATTATAGACGTCGAAAATATAAACGAGTTTAAATTTCGTTAGATCATATTAATTAGCTTTTTTCGTTTGACAGAATCTGACAAAGTTTAAAAGAATTTCTTTAAGTTTTTTGAAAATTTCAATTTTTGAAATTACAAAAAAAAATTCATCAACAAGAGTTAGTCATGCATAAATATCAACTTTGCCAATTATTAGAGACTTTTTGGAAATTTTTTATTTAAGTTAATGACTCTTCATTTTAAATCTTTTATTTTGTATATTGAAAGTCTAGTCTTCTTTAGATTCTTTTGAAATTAAAAGAATTTTTATTTTCGTTTTTTCAGTTTAAAATACCAAAATCATTTGACCCGAATGATGCTTTGATTATTCAGTATCTTAATGCCAATTTTTAAAATAACTGCGTAGTTATTCTAAATGGAGAATAAAAATTATTTTCTTTTGGATCGTATTTTTTTAATTAGCTCTTGTTTGTAACAATACAAACCCAACTAAAAGATTTTAAAAATATTCATTTTTATTTTGGCATTTTATTACCTTTAGATTATTATTCTAATCGATTTATTTTAGAAAAAAATTGAAAATCGCAAAAAGTTTATTTGTGTTTTTTATTAAAGTTATTTTTCAACAACGTTTTTAAATAGATTTTACGCGTAAGAATCAAAATTCTATCTTTTTAAAATAGAAATACATGGAAAGAGAACCTACTTTAATATTGTCTTTTAATTTCTCTTAAGAGAAGTCTCAAATATTTATTTCGAGTCATTAAAATTTGCATGAATCGAAGACTAAGAAACTATGAGTATTTTTAATAATTTTTTTTTTATTATTATTAAAAATTATATTTGTTTTTTGTTAGAAAGAGAAAAATTTTGTTTTTTATTTTCTTAACAATAATAAAAAAAACGAAGTGCTTATTTGTACAAGGTTTTATTTGATCTGGCTTAAGTTGAGGATAACTAAGTTTAAGTATTAGTTTGAAATAAAAAATTTTAATTTAAAGAAATTTCAATTTTTTTTTTAAATTTTTTTGATTTAAAAAATTATAAAAAAATTTTTTTGTGTTTTATAGATTTCGATTTAATTTCGTTAAAAAGAAAAAAATAACTAAATACTTATTAAATTTGCCAATTAGTGAGGAGAAATCTTGGCAAAAAATGCAATATGGTTGATAAAAATGAATTTAAAATTGATTTAAATAACAATTGTACAAAAGAACAAATTGTTAAAAATGACACAGACTCAAGACCAACGATGTTTTACACATCATTGAACGAGTTGGAACAAGAAGAAACGAAAACTAAATCTAAATTTAATGTGACTAAACTGAATTCATCCGAATTACTTAATAAAACTGATCAAAAGCTTCCGGGTTTGTATCTAAGAAAAATTCATTTTACTAATAATTGTGTATATTTATTTATCATATATTAGTCATATAAAAAAATAGATACTATTAGCTTTGTATGATAATTTTAAAGATATTCCTGTATTTTGAAACCACGGTGGATGATGTGGGATGACTGTGCTAGTTAATCCAAAAAAAATTGAGCCTCAAAATCGAAAAAATGACTAAAATAATTTAAAATAAACCGCGAAAAATTTCATAAATAAAAAGAAAAATGACAAGTTTTCAAAAAAAAGGGAGCATGTTAGAGTTTAAAAAATTTTAAAGATTCTTAAAAGGCTAAAAATAGTTGTTAATATTTGATTCTAAAATGCTCCCTTTTTTTGAAAATTTGGCAAATCTTATCTTAAATATTTTCTGCTGTATCATCGTATTGAAAATTTTATTTTTGTAAACCGAGAATATTGATAAAGTAGCCTATTGTAAAACAGTATTATTCGAATTAAATTTTATTCTCAATCTTTTTGGTCAAAATTAAAAGATTTGAAATTCAATAACTTATTATACTTCTATTTGTATTTATTTATAAGTACCGTATTTCCTCAAATACAAGCTCACTCAAATAAAAGCGCGAGGCCTTTATTTGAGGCAAAAAAAACATTTTATTTGAGTTTTTTTGAATTCAAAAAATGTCTCGATTAAAAGATTGTTTTTTTTTTAATTTTAAATTCCCATAACTTTATAAAATATAAAATTATCAACAACATTAATTTTTTCTTAATGTAAAAGATTCAAATAAAAGCTCTTTGTTCTTTTATATTTTATAACAAAAATAAAATCCAATAGAAAGTCTCCAAAAGATAGCGACTCGATCTTGTATTTGAGGAAATACGGTAGTTATTTCGACCTTTAATAAAATTTTTTAAAATAAAATATCTCAAGTCTAGAAAGAGCTGAATTTTTAAAATAAATTTTATAAAATCTAAGTTGAGAGAATCATTTTTGAGTTCGACTTGAAAAAGGATAATTTTTTCTAGGATGTCAAAATTTGGCCAAATTAGCACTCCCCTTGTCATTCACATGTTCCAAAAATTTATGTTTAAATCCTTTCATTAGCGTTTGTTTAGGTTCACGTTCATTTGAATTCTTTTGAACTCTAAGAAATATGTTTTTTTTCAAATTTTTAGAAAATTTCTGAGGCATTTCTTTTTTAAATTAATTAGGGATAACTTATTATATTATTTCTAAAAAAAAAACTTAAAGTCAAATTTTAACTTAATAAGATTTAATTTTAAGGATCTCCCGAACAACTGACCACTCCAGTCGACGCATTGCCAGAACTTGATAACTATCGTAATTTACTATCACTGACTGGAGAAGCTAAGTCAAGACCTACTTTACAAGAGTTGCAAAATTACAATCGCTTAAGTGCATCCGATACAGATTCAATCAAAAAACATCTAATCTTAAACGAAAGCGCTGATCTAAATAAAAATAATGAAACTCCTCAAATAACTTTAAATTCAACTCAAAATAAGCCTGTTGATGTTGTTAAATTTGGTTGGATTAAAGGTGTTTTGATAAGATGTATTTTAAATATATTTGGTGTCATGATTTTTTTGAGAGTCTCTTGGATTGTGGGACAAGCTGGACTGGGTTTAATGACATTAATTATTCTCCTAGCGACACTAGTCACTGTAATTACAGCTTTATCACTTAGTGCTATTTGTACTAATGGAGAAATACGCGGTGGTGGTGCGTATTATTTAATTTCAAGATCTCTTGGACCTGAGTTCGGTGGAGCTATAGGTATAGTTTTTTCATTTGCTAATGCTGTAGCTGCGGCTATGTACACCATTGGCTTTTCCGAAACAGTCGTCTCCTTATTGAGAGATTATAAAATAGAAATAGTTAATTCGAATCCGGTTAATGATGTTCGATTAATTGGCCTTATCACTGTGCTACTACTTTTAGGTGTTGCTTTAATTGGTATGAAATGGGAAGCTAAAGTTCAGTTGTTTTTGTTGGGAATTTTAGTTTTAGCATTTATAAATTTTATGATAGGCTCATTTACGCCACCGAGTGCAGAGAAAGAAGTAAAAGGATTTGTTGGTTATAGTATGAAAAAATTAAAGGAAAATTTTTATCCGGATTATCGTAATGGTGAAGATTTTCCGCATTTATTCGGCGTTTTCTTTCCAGCTGTAACTGGTATATTAGCTGGTGCAAATATTAGTGGAAATTTAAAAAATCCACAAAAAGCCATACCGAAAGGCACCATTTTATCAATCATTATAACTTCAATTATTTATTTGTTATTTTCATGGATGTGTGGAGCATCAATTGCTCGTGAAACAACAGGAGACATAAATGATTTAGTGAATAAAAGCTATCTTGATTGCAGTAGAGAAAATGTCACTTGTAAAGATGGTCTCTTGCATAACTATCATATAATGCAAATGGTTTCCTTATGGGGTCCTATTATAACAGCTGGTATATTTTCTGCATCGCTCTCATCGGCCTTAGCAAGTCTAGTGAGTGCACCTAAAGTTTTTCAAGCTGTTTGTGAGGACAAAATTTTTCCTAAAATTGGATATTTTGCAGTCGGTCGTGGAAAGGACAATGAGCCTCTTAGAGGTTACATCTTAACATTTATAATTGCTATTTTATTTATTCTAATCGGAGATCTTAACGCTATTGCTCCGATAATTTCGAATTTTTTTCTAATGTCTTATGCTCTTGTCAATTACTCATGTTTCGATAACTCTTTGGCAAAAACACCTGGTTGGCGACCAGCATTTAAATATTATAATAAATGGGTAAGCTTATTCGGTGCATTGCTTTGTATAACCGTAATGTTTTTAATCCAATGGTGGGCTGCACTAATTTCTTTCATTATAATTGGTGGATTACATATATATGTTAAACAGTCTAAGCCGAGTATCAATTGGGGATCGTCTACTCAAGCTCATATCTTTCGTCGGTCATTAGAATACTCTTTAAAGTTAATGAATATTGAGGAGCATGTTAAAAATTATCGTCCGAATTTTTTAGTCTTAACTGGACCTCCTACAACTAGACCGGCACTTTGTGATTTAGCCTCAGCTATAACCAAAAATAGAAGTCTTTTAGTATGCGCAAATATAATCACCGATAATTCCGAGAAAAATAACATAGATTATTATGCATGGATGCGCAAACGTAAATATAAGTCATTTTATACCGAATTGAGAAGTAGTTCTTTTAGAACAGGCGCTTTTTCTCTTATGCAAACAGTTGGTATTGGAAAATTAAGACCTAATACCTTGATAATTGGTTTTAAAAATGATTGGCAAGTAGACAAACCAGAAAATGTAATTGAATATTTTGAATTAATTAATGACGCTTTTATACTACAATATGGAATATGTATTTTAAGATTAGATGGAGGTTTGGATTATTCAGATTTACTTGATGATGTCTTAAATTTAAGAGATAGTTCAAGTAGTGAATCCGAATCTGAGACTGATAGCTCAATGCAAAATTTAGGCGATTTAAGAGAAGCTAATTTGAAAAAGCAGAATATTGAGTTTTTAATTTCGAAACAAAATAAAACTAATTTAGATAAAATTAAGCGTAAGAATTCTTCAGTGAGTTTTATAAGCAAATTAAATGAATATGAAAAGTTCGATCCGCTCATCGATAATCTGACCTCAAATAAATATTCATTTATTAAGAGTACTGAATTAATTAAGCTAAAAAATACAAAAATTAATCAAGGAGTCTTACAAGGTATAAATATATTTCATAGGAAAATACAAAACGGTTTTGTTGATGTATGGTGGTTATTTGATGATGGTGGTCTAAGTGTTCTACTTCCGTATCTTTTATTACAAAAAAAATACTGGCAAAAATGTAAACTCAGAATATTTATTCAAACTAAAAATACGAATGCCAATATTTCTGAGGAGCAACGAAGGTTATTTTTAATTTTTCTCTTTCTCATTTTTTTTAAGTGATTTTAATTTAATTTAATTTTTAAAGTATGGCTACACTTTTGTCAAAATTTAGAATTGAATTTCATGATCTAATTGTTTTTTCAACGTTTAACAAAAAACCTCAAGCATCTAGGTAAATTCAAAATCATTTTTTATTTAATATAATATTTCTATTATATTTTATATTGAATATATCTTTTGTTGAAAGACTTATTATTAGAAAGACATTTTTGAGCCTTAAATAAAAGTTTGACCCTTTTATTCGAGTGTTCTTGTATTTGAGAAAATACGGTAAATCTTTTTCTTTCGGCAAACTTTTAAATTTTGACGAAGCGACATCTAAAAAGGAAAGAAAATAAGAATTTTTTTATAATTTTTCTATAAAAAAAATTTTCTTTTGAGTACGGTTCTGGTACGAGTACGGTCCGGCGTTAATTCGGTAGAAATGCTGTAGATGAAATAAAGTTTAAAAAAAATAAAATAAATAGTTTTAAATTAGGTCAAATTTGAGATAATTTTGGTTCATCACTTATAAGGTAATTTATTGAGGCATAAATGGTTATTTCCTTAGACACTATTTGCTTTGTTTTGTTGATTAATATATCTTTTTCACTTGAGATTTAATTCTCTCCAATATACACATCTCTTAATTTTAGACCTGCATTTAATGGTTTCATTTCCTTCTTAAGAGCAATTTAGACATCTTTTTGACCTAATGCGGTCTTTTTTAATGAAAGAGTTCTCCACAATTAGTTCAGCCCAGAATTTTTTTTTATAAATTAATAAGACTACTTTCAGATTTTATTAATTTAGCCACAAGGACATTTGAGTTAAAAATTTAAAAAAAGCGTTCTAAAAAAACATTAATTTTTATTTTTTTAAAATTTATTCCTAAATAGTATATCTATATATGAGAAAATGATTGAAAATTGGAGATTGAAATCAAATGAAACGCCTGAACAATATCCATTGAAAATATCAGATATGAATTACAAACAAAATATAGAAAAGGTAACTAAAGACAAAAAGTTTCAATTTTTTTTTAAAGTTTAAATTTAATTTTTTTAAAAGATAAGCCAACAGCTGATACTAAGAGAATTACTTGTTGAATATTCACAAAATTCAAGTTTTATATTTATGTAAGTCATGATTTTTTGAATAATTCTATTATAAGAAATTTTAATTGTTGTTAACCTTTTTTTTTAACAGAACCATTAGTGTACCTAGTCGCTTACATACATGTGCAGGTCTTTATCTATCATATCTAGATTTAATAAGTTATCAAATGCCACCAATGTTGATGATTCGTGGAAATCAAAATTCAGTTTTGACATATTATTCATGAATCGGTTTACAATAATAAAATCAAAAACAGTTTATTTTTAGTTTATTATTTTTTAGTAGAATTTTTTGTGTCGTTTTTCGTTTTCTTCTTCTTCTAGGATATTTAAAAAATATTCGCAAATAGAGAGACATGCTTGTCCTTAAAGGACAATATATTTTTTAATTAATTCTTTGATTATTCAATAAAAATTGACAGAAATATATTTTATTTTTTAAAATATGAGAGATAAACTTTTTTTTGTTGACTATTTTTAAAAATATAAAAAGCCGTTTTTCAACATGAGGAAATAGATAAGCTTTTGTTTAAAAGACTATTTTGTCAAAGATATCTTATATACCATTCTCGATCATAACTTGAATTACTTTTTTTTGATGCCAGTAATAAAGAATTAAAAAACAGATCCATGGATCCCTCACTTTTATTAAAACTGTGTTCACATACCATATCCGTACGGAAAAAGTATGACATAAATTTAAAATTTATACCTATATACTTGAAAAGGTATAAATTAAATATACTTTTTCTATTGAAATAATAGCAAATTGAGCAATTTTTACTTTTTCGATAATCGCCAAATTTCCAACCAGAAGTACTTAAAAACATAATTAAAAGACATTAGAGTAGTTTTTACAAGAAGTATTTCTCACAGTCCTAGTTTTTAAAAATATTTTCTTGCTTTAAACCAGTTTATAATTTTTCAACAGACTAGAAAAAATTAGAAAAAAGTCTCAGAATTATAAAATTTGAACTGAAATAATAATTAATTTTATTAAATTCAAATTTTAGTTTTAACAAAAATAAGATCTGCTGAAGGCTCTTTTTTGTTCAGGATCCCCAATAAAATTTAAAGTTTTCAAAGCTTATTTTCCTTCAATAAAATCAATGAACATTTACGAACGTTCATGGGCTTTCATTTAGGGAACATGTAAAATGTGTGAACATGAGAAAGGCCAGAGTATGTGTAACCCATGCATCAGGTACTGATTAAAATTTTCGTTTAAGCTGAAATTTTTTTAGGATTATAATTCTTTATTTTGGTTAAATATTGAGGAAAATTAAAATTTTATTTGCTCTAAATTTCAACTTAGTTCAAATATCTTTAACATAGTTGTATTCTTCACTTTGCATGATATTTTTTTGAAATATACTCTTATTCGATAGAATATCTTCTCTCTCATTTTTCTTTAAACAAAATAAAATTAAATAGATTCATAACCTGTTTTTCAATAATAAAAAAATTACTGTAAGCTTCCATCTGACAATAAAAGCTTTTTCTCCACTACTCAATGTATTAGCATATTTCTTCTGTTGTTTTAAGCGCTCCTTTATAGTTACATTTTGTTCAATTGTTAAAACTTGCTTTGCCCACTAAATTAAAAATTAAAACTAGAAAGGTTAAATAGAAATTTTAAAAATATTTAGTGACAGACCTGTCTCAGCCATTCTCGTTTTAATTCAGTGGTCAAATTATATGTATGTGTCATCATAGCGACTAATAAATTAATCAACAAAAGAGACACTATTATTAAAAATATCACAAATAAAATCTTAAAAAAAAAATTTGCGAAATAATTTTTAAAATTTTTTTTGTTTTTTTTTTATTTTTAAACTTACTCTTCCAACAACAGCATATTCAGTTAGAAGCAAATTATCATAAGCATCTGATAAATCATGTATCGACATATTTAATAAATCGAAAAGAGCCTTTAGAGGAGAAGTAAACATCATTGTCACTGGAGGCCTGCCAAATCCATATAGAATATAAAATGCTTAAATATTTAAAATTATTTTTAATTAGTTTATTATTTGTTAATTTTGTATGTTTGAAAAGCACCTTGTGAAAATCCCATCATAAAAACCATATAGATTATAATGAATCTGAAAAAATTTGTTCTTATAACTCTATGAATGATGTAAACAAATGTAGTAATTACGCGAAATCCTCTTAATTTCAAAATCAATTACAAAATTTAAAATTAAATAAAGAACTAAAGACTATCTTACCTTCCTAGATAAAGAATATAGGTGCATTTGAATAAAATCGAAAATATGATCAAATAATCTTCACCAACGTAATTACAGCTAAATCTCATTGGTATGATCAATAAATAACATATTAGAGAAAAAATGAAAATAACTTTTGAAGGATTAAAAAGAAGGGTTTCAACATATAATTTGATTGATTGAATATATAATTCAGAACATATTTTTATAAGATATATTACTGAATAAGTCAAAACAAATATTTCAAAAATTAATCGGACCTACAAATAAAATTTTGTTTTAAAAAAAGTTTTTTAAAAAACTTCATGGAAAAAAAATTACGAATCTGTTCGGATCATTCGGTTCAAGATAAGCACATTTGCATTCATCCAATAATTTAGTGTAATTATCTGTTTCAAGTGTACAATTCATCTCTTTGGAAAGATAATCAAAAAATAAGCGCTTCATTATGATCATTGAAATTGAAAGGGCCATAAAGATCACAAAAAATACCACTTCAAAATAGAACCTTTTACAAAAAATAACATAATTATTTTTTTTGTAAATTAAATTCAAAATTTTTTAAAAAATTTCAAAGTATCTAATTAAGTCACAATCACCCATGATCGTTTTGATTGAATGTAAACAGTTATCGTAATCACTCGAAAGTTATACCATGGCACAAATCTGGAGTTTCGAATTTGTCACCAGTGATTTTTTAACTGAAATATATTCACATGAGGTTTCAGCTTCAAAAAAAGGGGTGGTACTATTTAGAAAGTTTTCGAATTTATACCGGCAATACTATCGAGGGTTTACGGTACTAAATGATTCTTTATCTATGAAATTTTACCACATAATTTTACTACTAAATGTTTAAATTAGGATTTTAATTACGAATCTCAACTTTGAAAAAAATCATTAAGGAATAGTTTGGTAATAAAATTCTTAATAGAGAAGCATCTATAGGTACCGAGCTATACCTGTACCAATATCTTAAATCGAAAAAATTTTTTTTTAATTTTTTGGGTACGGATACTACCTATCGTTAATTGAATTGTTGAACTTTTTTATATGAAAATAAATTAAAAGCAATAAATTCATTTGGTAATTGTCTGCATTATAGCGATCAATTTTTCAAAAATGCCAAAGTTCAAGAAAAAATTAAAATTATAAATATTTTTTACTTTCAAGATATTTTCAGCCGAACAAATATTGTTTTATGTGGGCAAAAAAAATGTGCTGTAATAATTTTTTATCAAAATTTATTGAAAAAAAAATACCTATCCAATAAAACTTGCTTTTAAGTGCACACAAAATGGTTAAAAATTTCGATTTGACGAGATTGTATATTTCGGAACAAACTTTTTAGTTTTAGCTAGGATCGACGAAAAATTATCAAATATATTTATGTATACAGTCGTATTTCGAAATATCAGAAATTTTTACATACTTTTTTTTAATATAAGAATTCCATTTTCGATTTAACAGATCCACTACAAAACCCTCAAGTAATTCCAAGTGCTCTTCTGTTTCCTTAATTTTCAAAAATATTACAACTTAGAGAACTTTATTTCAAAAATCTTATTTACTCCATTAACGACTAAATAAATAGCACTTGTCGTATCAGTTGAGCCATCTTCAGCAATTGTATCGATTGTCTCTAAAGGATATGATCCTACAGCAACATCTGCATAAACAAACCAAACATGGCGAAGTCTTTCCAAAATAAATTGAAACATCTTCATTTATTAAAAAATAATTCTTTGAACCCAGCTATTTAATAAAATATATAATTTTACTTCTTTACGAGCAAGCTTTGCTGCTAACGTTAGCGGCGTTAGACCCTGGCGATTTTTAATATGTAAACTTGCATTGAATTCAAGCATTAATTTGAACATAGGCTTAAAACAAAACCTAAATTATATTTTATTTGTATCAGTAAGTCTAATTTTTTTTTACTAAATTATTATTAATGACCAGCATATGCAAAACAGTATTTCCATTAAAATCCTGTTTATTTGGATCTGCCCCAGTTGCCATTAGTAATCTTACACACTCTTCTTGATTGAGAATAGCAGCAAAACTTAGTGGATATTCTCCAAAATAAGCATAGCCCATATAATTAGTGTTTAAGGAAAAAATAGGACTAGCCTGTGAGAGTGAATGTTCTTGATTATTTTTTTGATCTTCAGGACAAAAAAATTTTCCACAACATTTCTCGTGAACGTCGGCTCCATGTAAAAGCAAAAATTTGACCATACATGGATCTTCACTAACTATAGCCATATGTAACGCTGTTTCGCCTTTTCAGCAAAAAAATTAAAAAAATATTTTTTTTTGAAAAAATTAATTTCAATAATTACCAAAATAGTCTTCGCTTAAATAAATATCATTTATCATTTTAGGAAAAATTTTAATTAATCGTTTAGCAAGATCTATAAACAAAGGAGTTCCATTTAACATGCATAAATGTAATAGAGATTCTCCAACAGCCCCTGTTTTATCAATATTAAAACAAAGTCTCTTTGTTTTGGGTCCTTTTTTATCTAATAAAATAATAATTTATTTAAAAGAAATAATAGCTAAAAAAATAATATATTATATTTAATCAACCTGAATGTTTCATCAGGTTACTTCCTGGTATTTGTTTAGATATTTTATCACCCGATCGTCTCATTACAATTTTCTCAATGGGTACATCTTCACCTTCTCCATTATTATACAAATATTTAATGACCTCAGTTCGAATAAAATTGTCGACATCAGAATAATTTTTAGTAGTTATAGCTATTTTCATTAATCGCGCAAGTTCTCCACCATCATTTACATTCACTAATTTGTACAAATCAGGACCATTTTCGCTATCTGCTTGAGCTTTAAGACTATCATTGACATCACTGGTAGTATTTCCCATGTTAGGCTACTCTTTTTATTTTCAAATTTACGCCTTAAAATCGACAAAATCGATATTTTCTTTTTTCTTTCTGAAAATTTAATAATCTTATAAAACTTTATTTTTATTTTCTGTGAAGCTTCCTTTAAAAAAATTGCTAGCAACAAGCTCCAAAAAAATAATTATTTTTTAATTGACATGAAAAGAAAAAAAAATCTTCAATTTTGAAAGATTTCCTGTTTAAACAAAGGTATATTAAAATTTTCAATAGAACCCTGTAATAAAAATTATTTTACTCAATTTTTAAGCTTACATCTTGTTATATTTTCTAGTTAGTCTTTTTTTCTAAATCAGCAAACGAAGGAGCATTAAAACTTTATTTAAAGATAGAAATAATTTATTTAAGAATTCGGTTTATTGACTTTTTTAAAATGAAGAAAAAATAAATTCTGTTTCCTAAATTTCACGAACAAAATTATTGTGATCAAATGCTTCTTGAATATACTTTCTAAATATGTGCTTCTTTTCTTTCATAATATTTCTCTCTTCTTCCTTTAATTGAAAAAATAAATGAATATTTTTATAAATTGAGTCAAAAAAAAAGTTATTTAAAATTTACGGTCTGTTTCCATCGGACTATGAATGCTTTTTCTCCATTATTAAGGGTATTGGCATATTTTTTTTGCTGTTTTAGCCTTTGTTTTAATGAGACATTTTGCTCAATAGTAAGAACTTGCTTTGCCCACTTAAAAAAAAAACGTTAGTTTAATTTATTACATTACGTTTTCAAAAAAAAAAAATATTAGCCACCAATAATTAATAATTAAGCAAAAAAATTATAATATTTTTTAAAAATTAGTTCTTGAGGGATATAATCTACTATTTGTCATTCAAAATGCAGTCGGGTCATGTCAATATTTTTTGAATTCATGACTATTCATGAACATACATTAATCTTCATGAACGTTCACATATTTTTCAATTTTAATTAAATTCAACTATGAAAAAAAAAATCAATTTTTAATAAAAATAGGATCCTTGAAAAAAGCGCAACCCCTATTATACGATAAACAACGCACCCGGATGTAGTTTCCTTATTTTTCAATATTTTAAGAAATTTAAGATAAAACATGAAAGAGCGTCAAAAAATCTTCAAAATGATATCCTAAAAGTATACTTGGCTAATTTTTAAACGATTTTTTTGATAATTTTATATTTATTAGATCAGCGCTGCGGATTAAGCTTGAGACAAAAATGATTAAACAACTAAAATCTTAATTAAAAGGATATGAATTGTAGATATGTATCCTATTGAAAATATATTCTATTGGAAATATTTTAAATTTAATTTTAGTTGGAAAATCACGCGTATTTTCAAATACGTCTTATCGAAGAGAATTACTTAAATATGGTAGAAAATTTTCATTTATAAAATTTTTCCCTATTTTGAAAAAAAGTTCAATGATTCACATTATACAGGTTCTCGGATAACTCGTACTTAGATTCTTATTTGAAAGCTTATCCTTAAACTTTCATTTCCTTGATACTGTTAAAACGGTCTGCTATTTAACTCAGAATTTTTTTCCAGTCCTGACACGAGTTAACCGAAAAATTTAACCATAAAGTTTTAAGCAATTAACTGGGCGTCTAATTCGACTAAACTAAACTCTGAACATATTTAACTCTAATTTTAGCACTGCACTAAATAAAACACTAAATAATTTAACTAAAAAGTCGATAATATTTAAATTCGTTTTTGAGGTATTAAAGCTTAAGAATTACCTGTCTTAACCATTCTCTTTTTAATTGAGTTGTAACATCGTATGTATGAGCCATCATGGCAATCAATAAGTTAACTAGGAGAATAGATACCAGAATCAAAAAACCAAGAAATAAAAACTTAAATACAATTAGATTAATTTAATTAAAGAATATTAAAAAAATAAATACTTACCGCTCCAACAATATGATAGTTTGATGCCATTATATCCATATAAATCTCCTCTAAATCATGAAGACACATAGTCAACAAATCAAAAAGAGCCTTTAAAGGTGACGTAAAAACTTTATGCTGTGTATTTTTACCAAAATCTAGAGCTACATAAAAGGCTTTTTGCAAAAAATTTAATTTTAATTAAAAAAAAAAGTTTTAAATCTTTAATGAAAATTTTGTACATTGGGAAAATCCAGTCACAAAAACACTAAATATTATCATGAATCTAAAGAAGTTTGTTCTCAATACTTTGTGAATGATAAATATGAATGTTGAAATTGTTTTGAAGCCTCTTTCAAAATTTTTTTCTTTCATTTTTCATTCAAAAATTTTTCATTTTAAAAAATAATTACCTTCCTAAGTACAGTATGAATATTGACCTGAAAATAATCGAAAGCACTAGTAAAATATCTTCTCCTTCTGTGGTACATGAAAATCTCATTGGTATCAAAAGCAAATTGCAAATAAGGGACATAATAAAAAAGATTTTTGATGGATTAAATAGCAAAGTCTGTATGTATGATGTTATTTTTTGAATATAAAGCTCAGATCCCATTATAATCAAATAGCTTATTGAATAAAGTATCATTATCAGTTCAACAACGACCCTAGCCTTAGAAAACAAAAATTAAAAAGTTCTATTTTAGTTTGTATTTCTTTCGGCTTACGTATCTAGCTGAGTCTGTCGGATAGAGATATGCACATGAACATTCTTTTAACAAATTTGATGTTGTCCTATTTGTTGCAACACAATGATAGTTTTCGTTTAAATAATCAAAATATTTTCTTTCTAATAAAACAAGAGCTATTGATATAGCAAAAAATAAAATAAAAAGAACAAATTCAAAATAGAATCTTAAATTAAATATTTAATGAAGATACAATTAAAATTTTTTAATAGAAAATAAAAACATTACTTATGCTTGATGTATGAATTCCATTTCTGATTTATTAAATCGACTACGAAACCTTCTAAAAGCTCAAGATGATCATCCGTTTCCTTAAATAGAAATAGTTAAAAATTACTAAGCATTTTAAAGATGGGAAAAAAATGATAAAAAGAGCTTCAGGAAAGGGATGCGGCAATATTGTTAGTCAAACCAAACACTCAATAGAATTATACTAGTTTTTTTCTTATTTGGTAAATTATTCTTTTTTGATCTTCCAAAATAATACAGTACATTTCTGTACTATTTTAATATGTTTCGAAACATATCTTGAACTGCTTTTAAACATCTCATGGGCAAAGTTCCGCTCATGAGAAATTCATTATGTTAAAAAAAATATTTTTTTCTTGTACAACTGTTTAAGAACATAATGAAATTTGTTTAAGAGCAAATTAGATTCTAAACATCTCTGAGCTATTAATAAACATCGCCACAAACTGTCAACTAATATCATAAATTCATTAAGGAAACAATATAACTAATTTATTTAACCATAAAATAAACATTTAAGCTGAAAGAAATTACTCTCTTTAAAATATAATTATTCGTTTCGTTTTTTCTCGTACAATATTTTGACAAAAATTAAAATCGTTGGTAAAAAAAAATTTTCCCAAATTTCTATCTCAAAATAAAATAAACTAAAATTTTTTCTATACTTCAAAACGCTTTAAATTAGCTCGGCTAATACAGTAATTCTTATGATTGTTTTACTTTTTTTTACAAAAAAGTTGGGAAGTGTTAGTTGAAAATAGATTTCATTAGATGATACGTTAAAAAAGGAAAAACTGTTTGGATGGTGTAAAAGCAACAGGGTCGTTGGGGTAAGCGTTAAGGTAGTTGATAAAGCCTAACGCTGAATTTAGAAAATGCTGAATCTAAAAAAGGCTAACGCTGTTCGCACAGCATTGTACGTATTTTACAATGCTTTTGGTAAAAAATTCGTAATAACTACTGTATATTTAAATAATTATCAAAAATTTAGTGAACAATTTTTATCTTCCGTGAACACAAAATTTATTGAATTCAAAAGTTCGAAACTAATGACCCAATTAATTTTACGTCAAAATTATATGTCTTACCCCATTTGCAATCAAATAAATAGCACTTGTTGTATCTGTTGTACCATCTTTTGAAATAGTATCAATTGTGGCCAATGGATAAGATCCATATGAGATATCGGCATAAGTAAACCAAACATGTCTTAATTTTTCCAATATAAACTGAAACATCTTTTATGAAATTAAAATAAATTTTAAGTATCAAAGTTTTAGAATTTTCATAAAATACTTCTTTTCGAGCAAGTTTGGCTGCTAGAGTCAATGGAGTTAAACCTTGACGATTTTTAATGTGAAGACTTGCATTAAAATCAAGCATTAATTTAAACATAGGCTAATAATTAAATATATAAATATAATAATAAAAAATTAAACTGCCAAAATTAAATTTACCAAATTATTATAAATGACCAACATGTGTAAAACAGTATTTCCATTAAAATCTTGTTTATTTGGATCAGCGCCTGATGCCATTAGTAAACGAATACATTCTTCCTGATTTAATATTGCAGCAAAACTAAGTGGATATTCTCCGAAATAAGTATAACCCATATAATTAGTGTTAACGGGAAAAATAGGTATCTCCTGTAAAATCGTATGTTCTTGGTTATTTTTTTGATCATCAGGACAGAAAAATTTTCCACAACATCTAACATGAACATCAGCTCCATTCACTAATAAAAATTTTACCATTGATGGATCTTCACTTACAATTGCCATATGTAAAGCCGTTTCTCCTGTTTAAAAAATTTCAACAAAAATCAAATATCAAGATTTTATTTAAAGAGTTCAAGTTACCATAATAAACTTCGCTTAGATAAAAATCATTAACCATCTTAGGAAAATGTTTTATAAGTCTTTTAGCAAGTTCGTGGCATAGTGTAGTTCCATTTAGCATGCATAAATGTAAAAGTGATTCACCCACAGCGCCACATTTATAAATATCAAAGCATATTTCTTTTGTATTGATGTCTCTTTTACTTTCTTTTATAATTTTTATAGAAATAGAAAGAAACACTATCACTTTTTTTTCTAAAATTACCTATTAGCCTCGTTAAGTTTGTTAGAGGTTTCGATAACTTGTCACCGATTCTCCGTGAAACAATTTCTTCGATTGGTATCTAGATTTTTGAAAAGTATTCATTTTACTTTTGAAAATATTTTTAAAGAAGAAATAAATATGGATAAGCATTTTCCAATCATAAGAGTTTTGTTATATATGTGAAAACATTTCTTATTAAGAGAGAAATAAATGAAAAATTATTTGTATGGATATATTGCGTTGAAAATAGGTAAAAAAAATTCAGAGAATTGATATAATTTTGGTTATGAAATATTTTTAAAAAGGCTAACACCAGTCTTTAAAACAACGAAATCTACATTAAAACGTAATTTCTAAAAAAAACGGGTAAAAGTTTTTTAGATAGCGCTCGGAACAGTCTGAAAATTAGGAAAATATTATGTTTTATATTAATTTTTAGATTAAGTTTTTTAAACGAATAAACAAAAGCTTTCTAAATTGTAATTGATTTAAACTGTTTTAGGTCTGGACTCCTATTTTTTCTTTACTGATAATGAACCATGATTTTTGGTAAAAAGATTCAAAAACTTATTAAAAGATATTCAGTAAAATGGAGAGGCGCAAAAAAAAAGGCAGAAGAGTTTTTTAACATTAAATGCTATTTTTTTTTCATTTTATCTATATCTGGTAGCACCAACGCGAATTAAAAACATTACATTTTCAACAAAAAAAAATATACTTTTGTTAGGAGGTTTTTTTTCTCCAATTATCTAAAATTGTTTAGGCTTAATTTCTATTTACATTTAAGAGTAAAAAAATAAAAAAAAATTTAATACATTTCCTCCTTGACCATTATTATACAAATATTTGACAACTTCTGTTTTAATAAAGTTATCTAAGTCAGTGAAATCTTTAGTACTAAGTGCAATTTTCATTAGTCGAACTAATTCTCCACTTCCATTTACATTTAGTAATTTATAGATGTCCGGTCCATTTTCACTGTCCGCTTGAGCTTTAATACTATCATTAACATCACTAGTAGTGTTACCCATAATCTTTCAAAATTAACAATCTTTAAATCAGTAAATAACAAATATATTCAAGTTATTTTTTTTTAACAGAGTAAGTAATATGGATATTTGTTTTTTATTTTCTTTCTCTGTTATTCCGATTATCGATTTTGATATTTTTCTCTCAATAGAAGAAAGTATTTAGAGGAAGAAAAGAATTTTGGTTTCGTCTAATAATTTTTAATATTGATTTAGGTTATGTAAATGTAAATTTTTTCTTTCAGTATCTACGAGACATAGGCAACAAAAATAAAAAATTCGATTTTTTTTAAAAGTTTGTTTTAATAAATTTTATTTTTAGAGAATTTATGAAGTAAATGAAATGCCAATTTTTTAAAATATTAACAATAATGTTTTAATTATTAAAGAGAATTTTTAATTGAAAGTAATTAAAAACTAAAAGCTTTTAATGATAAAAAGTCAGCCTTTTACTGCTCGTGAGTTAAAGTCATACCCCTACGCGTACTACACCTAAAACTTTTAAAATTCTTGAAACTTTACGTAATAATGCCGTTTTTTTTACCTTTTTTCTGGTGTTTTTATTCGCGAAAAATCGTTCACGTTTAACCCTCTAAAAACGATACAAAAACACCAAAGAATCAGACAAAAAACAGCGTTTAAACCGCGTCTTAACAGTGTTTTTTTCCTGTTTTACTTTCCTCGGGTTGTCAATTTAAAAAATATTTAAATTTAAAATAAGCAATTACTTGAAGTTGATAAGATAAAGTAAACATCACTTTCCATTTAAACTAAACTAGAATTAAAAAAAAATGCTATTGGCATATTAAACACAAAAATGATAAATTAAGACTGTTTAGCTAATTGCAGGACCGGTTCCAGCTTTTTTTTCACCACCAAGGTAGTCACGAGTTCATAAGAGGAAAGAAAGAGACTGTTGGCTAAAGAGAACACGAAATTTCAATGTAAGCTGTTTTCTCTATTTTAGATAATTCGTAATGTAAATTTTTTGGTCTGATTTTTGAAGAATATGGATTCTATTTTTATCTTTATCGTTCAAAGAGTAATCATTTATTTTTTGATCTCCTATACTCATTGATTTGCACTTAGAAAAATTCGAATCAGCCGATCACTTTTTAGACCATTCCTTCAAAATATCAAGATCCTTTTGCAATTCTTCGTATTTATTAAAAGGACTCTTCCATGACCACATTATTTTCAAATCCTCTGCATATTAAATACTAAAGACATTTAAACTATCATTTATATATGTTCTATCCAATTTACAAATTTATGCAATTTGTAAATTAAGCTATACCAATTGCAAATTTATACCTGGCATATGCCAACTGCAAATCTATTGACGAATTCAAAGTTTATTCCATGAATTTGTAAATTAACCTGATTTTTTTACAAATTGTTTACCAAGCGGTCATGCAGATTATAAATTAAGTTTTAATATAGGAATTAAAAATTTTTATTTTTTTTTATTTAAAAAATAATTTAGGGACAATCCCCAGACTGTTCCGAACGGCCAACGCCTTCTAAAAAAATTTTTTTTAAACTTTAAAAGTGTATCATATATTGTTTTTTTTGTTTTAATTATTAATATTTTTATGCATGAAATCTACGCAGTAGCTAACTACGCAAAATCTACGTAGTCTGTGCACTAATTAAAAAACTTTCAACGACTGTAATCTCGTTTGATGCGACAGAGGCTTTTTTACCAACATCGTATTAAATTTGAAAAAGTCGCGATTTAAACGATGTTTGAAAAAAAATGAAATTTCTAAAAATTTAAAGCTCCTTTTTCTTTTATTCAAAAAAGGTAACAATAATAAGTTTTATTTTCTGTTTCGTGTTTACTAAAGTTTCTAATACAGCACTTGCCTCGAAAAAGTGGCATTACAATTACCATTACCATTACCTGACCATTACCAGACCATTACCATTGCCATTACCATTACCGATTATCGAAAAAAAATTTTTTTTTTTTGAATTTTTTTTTGTCTGAAAATTTTTTTTTTAATACTGCACTGCTATCGATTTTATGTCGTAGCCGTAGCGTACCGTACCGTAGCGTACCAGAGTAGTTTACTGAAATCAGAAAATGCAGCTAAATGGGATGATAAATTTTTTTAATTGAATTTTTTGAAATTTTACAAAAAATTTTAGACCTTCATAAATTTTTTGAAAAGAAATCACCGTAAACCCCCATTTTTTGCACTAAGTAGAATTTATTGCTTTCGGTTTTGTACCATGTATTGAATTCTAAGTCTGTTTTGAAAGACGGTATAAATCATGTTTGTACCAATAGTAGTTTCTAATTTTTTCAAAGGAAAATATCATTTTCATAAATTATCTTATGTTTTACGGTATTTTTTCAGTCTAAAAATTAGTAAAACTTATGTGTAATGGTAATGGTAATGGGTAATGGTAATGGTAACGGTAATGGTAATGGTAACGGTAATAGTAATGGCAACGGTAATGGGTAATGGTAATGCCACTTTTTCGAGGCAAGTGCTGTAGTAAAATTAATTAATTGATTATTTCTTTATCTGTGAATTTGTGCATTTTGTACTTTATTTTTCTACAGGTAAAAATTATTCAAGCATAAAAACAATGAGATTAATTACTCAAAGCCATTTAGAATATTTAAATAAACTTCTAAATTTATTGGTGTTTGTAAACAAAGAAGTATTTCTTTGCAAAAAAATTTTTGGTAAATAAATTAGTGATGGGCCCTAACTAAGCTAAGTTAGCTAAGCTAGCTAAAAATAAGCTAACTAAAAATTAGCCGACTAATTTTTAGTTGATAAAATAAGTTAGCTAAAAAATTTTGGACCCTCTTTTTTTTATTTTTTTGAATCATTCGTTTTTTTTAACGGATTATTTTTTTTAAAAAAATTTATTAGTCATAAATTTATAGAAAAAATTTTTGGACCATTACAAAATGAATTTATCGATAAAATTCAATAAATTCCTATCCTTAATATTAAATAAAGATAAAATTTATTCTCAATATACTCATAGAAAATCCTTTTTTTTAATTTAATTTTATTAAAATAAATTAAATGTCAGAGTTTATGAGTTTCTGTACTTCGCAGATGTGTTTTTTTATTTTTTAAAACCTTTTTTTTAAGCAAAAAAATTTAGCCAAGCAAGCTTAATTTTAGCTAACTAAAATTTAGCTAGCTAAAAATAAGCAAACTAATTTTTAGTTAGCTAAATATTAGCTATTTTATTTTAAGCCAGCTAAATTTTAGTAAGCTAAAAATAAGCTGGCTAATTTTTAGTTAGCTTATTTTAAGTTGGCTAAATCCATGATGCATTGGATTTATTAATTTGCTCTTAATTAAATATTCTAAAATTTCATCTCTTAATCTTTCCATAATTTTTCCAACAATCGAAGTTAAGGAAAGAGATCTATAGTTATTATATCTAATTTCTGAATTTATGAAGGGGGTTTAGGTTCGCTGTCTTCCAGACTTTGAGAAGTTTTTTTTCCTGGTAGGACTTAATAAAAATTTTTGAAATCGGATCTGAAAAAACATTTGATAGTTTTTTTAACAAAAGGGCGGAAACATTGTCAGGACTAGATTTATCTTGGTTTGAAATTCCTAATAATCTCTCTACATTACTACGACTAAAAACTATAAATGGATCTACTTCAAATAATTAATCTGTATAATTAAGAACTTTTGGAGTTTGTTCATTATAATTTCAGGTAAAAAAACAGATTTAAAATATTCCCTTGTCAACATCTCACATTTTCATTTCTGTATTTTCTGTTCTAAGTGATTGTCTATTTTTAACATACTAATTTGTTCTTTTAAAATTGTTTTCTTATTCATTTATTGATATATAAATTTTGAGTTTCTTTTAGCCTAAAGAGCAAAGTCAAAATCTGCCTTTTTGGTTAATTTTGATACATTTCTTTTAGCTATTTAGTAATGTTTGATTATTTTTATAGATAAGTTAAGTACACTTTTAGTTTTGCCTGGAAGTCTAAAAATGACTAAACTCGGCATGGTTTATTCATGTTTAAAATTCATTAAGAGATATTATTGGTTACAAAGTAATTCAATAATTTCTTTTCGAACAAGCTCTCGGTAAAAATTAAACGAAAAGTTTCATTTTTTTTCAACACAGGAAGATCATTAAATATTATAATTTTTTTATTTTGAAATTTATTTGACAAAAAAAAATTACCAATAAAAATTTAAAGAAAAAAGAAATTAAAATTTTGTAAAATTAATCAAAAATTTCAAAAAAAAAATTAATAGAATTTCAATTCTTCAATATTATATTTAATAAAATTCAATTGATTGGCCGTCGGAGCATCTTTATAGTAAAATTAACTTATAGGAACAATTGGAGTAAAATGAATATCTTTTAAAGATAAGCTTATAGGATATTTATTAAATTGACTTGTATCAACATACATAATAATTGGAGAAATTTAATAACATCGAATTAGGCGAAGAAATAGAAGACTTAAGGCTATCATATTGAAGTCATTTCCATATTCTCGTAAAGTATAAGATTTTTCTATTTCTCATATGACTCTTGCATTGAAAAACTTATCACTAATTTTCTAAAATAATCTTCTTACTCAAATAAATAAAAAACAATGATCAGTCTTATTATATTAGACATTGATTCATTCCATACAAACTAAGTAAAGTCAATTTAAGTCAGCAGTTGTATGTAAAGTTGTTCCATTTACGCAGTACCATTTTGATAAGACCGTAAAATGATTGGAATCACATTGATTACCCGATAAAAAGTAATAAACGAAGATTTGTCTTCGAAAATATTTAACCAATTGAACAAAAAAATCACGATTACTAATGATATTTTGTTTTAAATAATTAATCATCAAACACGTTAACATCGTTAGGTCTTCTTGGAAATAGCCAACAGCTTCAAAAGTTTAAACCGTTTGTTGAATCTAAATCTTGAGTCTTTATGGCCGAAAAAATGTTAGGTAACTATGGTCTATGTATTTGTTCAACTTTGAATTATAACTTTCGACGTGGTTGTTAGTTCTTTGTCCGTCATTAAAGTAATGATTCCACAAATCAGTCTGATAAATGATAATTAATTTTTTGTGAAATATTCTTTAAATTCTTCAATTTTCGGATTATTTAGTGGAGTGTAATAATCAATCAAATACCAAGCTGCATTTATCATATCATGTCTGACTAAAGCTAATTATTTGAACATATTAAGGTAATCGTATAGAAAAGTATGCTTGCTGTACTCTTCGGACAGTCAAATTAATATAAATGACATACTTTAATAATTATTCCTGGAAAAGCTTCTTTAAATGCTTGAATTGCTGCGGTTTCAAAATCCTTCAGAATAACTCTAGGTTGACAAACAAAACCATGATCAATCGAATATCTATTCAGTTGGTCTATCATTCGAGAATAACTGTTTTTTTCATGTCTAAGAAAAATATATGCACAAGAAAGCATTTCATTGTTAAGATAAACTTGATAAAACAAACTCGGAGACGCTTTAAAAGTTCCATCGAATCGCCTTCAAAATTAATATCATCTATTTCATTTGGTAATTTATCTTTTGATACTTGATCTTTATTCTTAATTTTTGATAATTTTATATATTTTTGTATTTTTGAGCTAAATTTTAAGCATCTTTGAGACTCAGTCCAGATTCAGCAATAGCTTTATTAATCGCTTTTTCAAATACTTTTTGAACTGGGGCTTTTGATGATTTAAAATTTTCTTTTGCTGAATTTCTTGCAACTTACATTGTGACCTCAGCAACCTTTACATCTTCGTGATCTTTATGAATACTTTTTATTGACACAACTTTTCCCGCACCATTCGATATCAGTAAAACTTTACATTTTGATTTTGAATAATATTTTCTGCAGCGCCAACTTGTTAACCATAAATATCTCTTTCTTTCAACTAATTGTATAATTGATGATTGTGATATAAAAAGTGTTTACCTTCTTCAGTATGAACTGCATTTCTCGCGAATCAACAGCGTAGGCGTACCCGTACCGAACCAGTAGCGTAGAC
Source organism: Brachionus calyciflorus (assembly GCA_002922825.1). NCBI lineage: Eukaryota > Metazoa > Rotifera > Eurotatoria > Ploima > Brachionidae > Brachionus > Brachionus calyciflorus. The sequence goes on along the minus strand of NTPY01000885.1, from coordinate 1,707,479 downwards.
CTACCGTAAGTCTCAAATGTGTTCCAACATTTTTTTAAATTGAAAATACTAACAAACATTTCAATTCATCGTACTTCTGAATTTTTCCGGTTTCCTACTGTCTTATTTTAAGGTTTCCTAATGTCTTAAAATAAAGACACCATTTTTTATTTGAAAGGTATTTTATTAAATTAAGCCTTGAATAGCAACGCTCTTTAATTTCATCTACCATTGGAGTGAAATAAAAGTATTTCGAAAAAATTAGGTAGCATTACTTTTCAACTGAAATTTTCATCTTCCATTTGAAAAGCAATTTTTCAAGTTCAATAAGGTATTTATTTATTGTATTTTCAAGGTTTCCCTTCTTGTTAAAAATAAAAAAAGTAGCCAAAGAATCTGCAAATAGCAGAGAGTATTGGCAATTAGTTTTGTTTCGTTTAGGTAAATCATTAATAAAAATCCTAAATAAAAGGGGGCTAATTAGAGAGCCTTGAGGAACCCCTGCTTTAATTAGAAGTTGAACACTCAAGTATCCATTAACATTTACTTTAAAAAGTCTTGAGTCTAGAAATGATTTAATACAATGGATAAGATATGATGGGAGATTAATTTTTATAAGCTTATAGATTAGACCCTCATGCCAGACTTACTCAAATGCTTTTGATATGTCAAAAAATAAGCAACAAAATTTTTTTTTCCTGTTAAAAGATTCGACTTTTTTCTGAATAAGCAACTATAAATTATCAGCTGTTCGCCTAAATTTTCTGAACCCGGATTGTTCCTCAATAAGAAGAGAGTTGGTTTCATGAATAATATATTCTATTAAAAATTATGCGTTAATTTTCCTAAACAGCTTGTCATACTAATAGGAGGATAATTAGATGGATCTTGTGCTAGAGGTGTTTCTTTAGGAATCATTGATATTTTGCCTATCTTCCAAGCTAGGGGAACTATTCCGTCTTCTAAGCTCAGTTTAAAAAAGTCAATTATTTCAAAAAGAGTATAATTAGGCAGATTTTTCAGCATTTGATTTTTGATTAAATCCAGGTCTGGTCCAGTTGTAGCTTTTAGCTTTTTTAGTGAGTTTTTAAGCTCACTCAGAGTAATCGGGTCGTTAAAAAAATATTGCTCTTTTTTATTTAGAAAAGTGAAATTAGTGTCTACTATCTCACATGGCTTATTAGAATTTTTTAAATTGAGATACTGGCTAAATGTTGTGGCTAAGATCTCGCCAAATATTTCACCTTTTTCTTATTGTGAAGTATTTCACGGATTAGATGTGATATGACATCGATTTTAAGACTTATGGCCTACTTCAAATAACAAATAAAATTTCTTGGAAGGTTCACCAAAAGTACTGTATAATGTTAAATATCATAATAAACGACTTTAAAGAGTATACTTGGAAACTTCTTAGAATTGAAAATAGTACGATCATTTATAACAATAAGGGGGAACTCGTTGTATATAGATGTCAAAAAGTAAACAAAATTGAGATCATTGATCAAGAGAAAAACTTCAAACACATCCTAATAAAGTTTAAATTAAAAAATGAATCTAGATACGGTTTCTTAACGAATAATGGAATAATAACTAATCAATCAGAAACATCATACTCAATGGAACCTATCTTATTTAGAATTTTATCAGGAAAAATCGTAATTTCAAAAACAGGAATTAAAGTTGATATCCTTGTTAGTAGTCTAATAGACAGGCTTATGAGTATAAGTTTGTCATTGATTCATATAATTATATTTTGAAACTGAGTCATCCAGAAATCTTAAATAATCTTGATCTAAAGAAGGAAACGGAAAAAAACATTATTCCAAATAAAGATAAAATAATTATTCATCCTCGGAAAAATGATTTTTTCTCTAGTGAAACATCAAATTTTATGAAGAATATTGTTAACAATATAACAGAATGGTCAAAAAGCTTGAGATTTTGGTTAATCACATCGATGATTGTATGTATACCAATACTGATTATCTTTTGTTGCTGCTTACTAAGTTCGCGAAGAAGAAAAGCCAAAACAATTAGGAAAAAGGGAATAGCTGAAAATGATTTACCAGATGGAAAAAGTAAATTCGAAGGAGGTATCGTCAACGAACGACCTAAATCTCAGCTGAGCTCAAAAAGAAACTTTATGATCCTCAATCGAAAAATATAATTAGAATTAATATGCGAGATCAATTTGAGTCTATTGGCATCTTTTAGCTTCTATTTGCAGCC
>NTPY01000885.1:1683280-1704597 GCA_002922825.1 Brachionus calyciflorus | reverse complement strand
AAAGTTTAATACACTAATGCAAAACCGATGTTAAAATATTTTTTTCGCTAATGTGACACTAACTTTATAGAGAATTCAACATAAAGTCACGCTCAACTTTAACATTTACATTACATCAATTTTTTAGTAGACTGGGTAATACAAGGAGGATTTTAAACCATCTTCGAGTCCTCCATGAAACAAAATAAAGCCAGTCCGAAGAAACCTTGAACGCACTATTTTTACCTTTACCAGATGTACCTGATCCAAATTACATCGAAGGGTACCACAAACCCGCGTAAATCAACATTTTTATTCACTTTTAGAATAGTTTACAATTCAATTTTTCTCCAGTTATGAAATTTTCACAGTAATTTTTTAGGTATCACTGCTGATAGGAGCTTTAAAATTGATACTTAGCTTTTATTCTAACATATAAAAAGACTAAATTTTAAATAAAATGTTATGTGGTAGCCTACTTGTCCGAATATTTCTTAGTATTAAAAATAGTGGTCCGATTGCAGTAAATGAACAAAAAGATCGTATAATTCCGTATTTAATGAATGTTTTTTTTTTTAAATTCTATATAATATTACAAAACCTACTTTTGTATATTAAAAATTTTTTTTGTTTTTTTTGCATGGTCGGGCATTCTTAAAAGTTTTTAAAATCATTCATCTTTTATCTAAGATTTATTTAAATTTCAACTTTTTAAAATACACGACCATTAAAAATAAATATTTTTAAACATTAGACTTTTTACATTTTATTTTCAAAAAAGCTATATTTTTATATCAAAAACAAAAAAATCTCCGAATTATAAAGGCGAATTCTTTTATTATTAAAAAATAATATAAAATTAAACTTTATTTTTGCGTTTATACTTAGTCAAATGCTAATTTTAAAACACTTGAATGTGTCTTGAGATGCAATCTTCATTAGCATTTTCACATTCTGTAAATGCACCTGGATAAACATCAATAGCCCGAACTGATCTGAAATCTAGATTTGAAAACCATAAACAATTTTTTTCCCAAAATACTTCTAAAAATCTTGGATTTCCCTGTCTAAACCAAGCTTTTCTAATTGTCTGAACATCTAAAACAATTGATCTTTCTGATCCCTTGTAAGTCAGTTTTGAGCCACATGAAAATATAATTGCTTGAACACAAAATTTTCCTTGAGGATACATTTGTATTAATTTCAAAAAGCCTCCATCAACCTTTTCTTTTGTTTTGTCTAAACCTTGAACAGCATCTAGTTTTTCAAAATTCCAATTGTTGTCAGTTGTTGACATGAAGTTCATATCAAGTGCACCATTTTTTTTATTAAATTTATTAGTAAAATTATTATCAAAATATCTTATTGTAAAAGCGCATTCATCTGATGAACTTGCACGATAAAATTCATTGAGGGAAACAGTTGAACCGGAAACTGAAGCACTTATAATAAAAGCAATTAAAATAGATAAAGGTTCTATTCTTTTTTGTCTTGAGAGGGTACTATTTTTTCCATTCATATCACTCGTATCGAGCGTACTGGCAACTTGAATAAAAATCATAACAAAACAGCAAAGTTTAAATAAATTAAGAATATTCATTTTAATTATCTGATTGTAATTTTAACTTTGTAAATATTTTTTGAAATAAAATATTATCAAATAAAAAAATATATATAGACATTATTTCCAAAGATTTTTTTTTTCTTTAATATTAAGAATCAGCGTTTTTCGGTCGAAAAAACAAAAACTTTATCAATTTTTTGTATTTACCAGAATCCTTAAAAATTTCTTTAAAATTTTTTTTTTGACTTCAGAAAACTTATATTGCTATAGATTATTTTAAATTATTAGAAAGACATTTCAAATTTTGTTATTTTAAAAATTTTAATTTTGAATTTTTATATTTCTCTAAACAGTTTTAAAAAATCAAATTTTAAAATAACAAAATTTGAAATGTCTTTCTAATAATTTAAAATAATCTTTTTCAAATTTTGTTATTTTAAAACCATAAAATTTGACTTTTTTAAACTGTTTAGAGAAATATAAAAATTCAAAATTAAAATTTTTAAAATAACAAAATTTGAAATGTCTTTCTAATAATTTAAAATAATCTATAGCAATATAAGTTTTCTGAAGTCAAAAAAAAAATTTTAAAGAAATTTTTAAGGATTCTGGTAAATACAAAAAATTGATAAAGTTATTGTTTTTTCGACCGAAAAACGCTGATTCTTAATATTAAAGAAATTGATTTACGCGGGTTTGTGGTACCCTTCGATGTAATTTGGATCAGGTACATCTGGTAAAGGTTTAAATAGTTCGTTCAAGGTTTCTTCGGACTGGCTGAGGTATCGTCAACGAACGACCTAAATCTCAGCTGAGCTCAAAAAGAAACTTTATGATCCTCAATCGAAAAATATAATTAGAATTAATATGCGAGATCAATTTGAGTCTATTGGCATCTTTTAGCTTCTATTTGCAGCCACTAAGCTTATGAAAAGAGGGGGACCCCCTCTTTTTGGTCTATTTGTCCTATTTGCAATACTTTACCATGTTAATTAAAATCCATTGGCGGTCGATTTGCATCTTTTAGAGAACTATTTGAGTCTGTTGGCATCTATTAGCTTCTATTAGCATCCAGTTGGCTTATGAAAAGAGGGGGACCCCTCTTTTTGGTCTATTTGTCCTATTTGCAATACTTTCCCATGTCAAATAAAAACCATTCGCGGTCGATTTGCATCTTTTAGAGATCTATTTGAGTCTTTTGGCATCTATTAGCTTCTGTAAGCATCCAAATTGCTTATGAAAAGAGAGATCTATTTGAGTCTTTTGGTATCTTTTAGCTTTTAAATTTGATTATCAAAACATTGGAAAATGATATTTGCTCTTAAGTAAAAGTTTTTACTAAAACATAACAGATAACCCACAGGTCACAGAGCCCCCAGGTCACAGAAAGGCAACGTTTTTGCTTTTAAATTTGATTAGTTCTAAAATAATATTTTTTCATTTTCCAATGTTTTGATCGAGTGGCGTGGGAAGTTAAACCGACGTCGACGGCCTAAATCGGATGGGCTGTCGACCCATGTTTTTAACTTCCTGATTTTTGCTCTTTAGTAAAAGTAAAAAAATAAATTTAAAACCCCCAAGTAAAAGTATTGCAAATAGACCAAAAAGAGATTCTATAATGTTTTTAATTATTTATGTTAAATAATAGTTTTTTAAGTTAACTTTAATACAAAGAAGTTAGGCAAAAAATTTATCAAAAGAGTGGTATTGTGTAAATTCAATGCCATCTCTTACTAAAATAGCTACTCCTCCACCATGTCTATCACGAGGTTAACAAATGACAGATAGTTATTAAATTTAAAGTAAAAGTTTGGGTCATTTGAATCGACTTTTATTTCGTAAGAACTACATCAGGAGAATTTTCGGCTAAAAACTGTTCCAAAAATTGAATTTTCCTAGTAAAATGAAAAAAGTTCCAATGTGTAATTACTAAACTTTTTTTTGAAGAAAATTTGTTTTTAATCGAATCATTTGAGTATTTTTTTTAATTTTTCTTTTTTTTCATTATTTTTATTAAAAAACTCCACTGCTCCCGAATTAAGGTCGTAGCCGTACCCGTACTCAGACCGTACCCGTACTAAAAAAAAATTTTCTTTAAAATTTTTTTTAAATGTAAATTTTATTTCGAAAAAAAAATTTTGCCATAGAGTACCGGTACGCGTACCTGTACTAAAAAAAAATTTTTTTTTTAATTTTTTCAATCTAAATTTGATTTAAAAAAATTTTTTTCCGGGTACGGTATGGTACGCTACTGGTACGGTACGGTACGGTACTCACGGGTACGGTACGGGTACGCGTACGACGTTAATTCGGGATCAGTGCAGTAATTATAACAATTAATGTTTAATTTATTATTATTAGTGGTCATTCAACAAATTTTTTAAATAAAAGTGTTTTTTTTCTTCCGACTCCACCTAAAATTGTTGAATTACTATTAGGTGTGAAGAAATTGTTGAATTACTGTGAGCCTGCTGTTATTTAATAATACAGTTTTGTTAAAAAGAAAGAGTACCGCATGAATTTTTTGTTTATTTTAAATTTTAAAAGTCGTTGTTTTGGGCTCACGGTTTTTCAACAATTTTTTGACACCTTTACTGTTTTTCAACAATTTTTATAACCAAAAAAAAAGGCGGAGAGTTACTTTTAATTTTTACAATTAAGTGATAGAAAATTGTTGAAAAACAGTTCATTATAATAAATTATCATAATTTTTAGTGGTAATTGCAAATTTTAAAATGTGATTAAAATATTACAACAATAGAATATTTTGGCAAACTCTGAAAAGTACTGTTTCCGATTTCAATCCTCCATCGATAGACACGACGGCATTGCCAGGAGATTCTGAAAAATTTATTTTTTCCGAAATTTCAAAATTAGCTTATCAAAAACTTGTAAGCGGATTTTTTCTAAACTTTTTAAGTTTCAAAATCTTAACATTAAAGGTATTCTCAGATTCGAATACCTTTTCATCACATTTTTAGGATAAGATTTTTCAAACTTAACGATGTAATAAACATGAATTTTCATACATATTGGGTATAAAACTTTTTATTTCAAAAGTTTTTATTACTTAAAACGTACAGACATTATTGTAAAAAAATACGTTTAGGAAACCTTGAGGTATTTTTAGAGAATTTTAATAAGCTTTTTAACACATTTTAGGTTTTAAAATACCTTCTAATTCGCAGTGTAGGAGTAAGATAACTAAAATATTACTTAATTTTTAGTTAATACTTGAAATATATTTGAATGTAAACGTTGGAACTTTGATGCCACTTTTTAGACTGGACATTTTTTGCTTTGGTGATGATTAAAAAGAGGTTGTTTATGTTATTTTTTGTGCATAATTTGAAATTATTTTTTTTTAAATCTTTTGAGTGGATATTCATATTATCCAATACAAACAAATATAATAAAATTAGAATTTTTAATAATTTCCTGTGATAAAATTTTTTTTCACACTTTTTTTTTCTTTTTTACCGGTGCGGTGTATGAAATAAATTGTTGAAAAACAGCAGAATCGTTGTTTTATAGTGGAACATTTGGAAATAATATTTTTTTTATAAAAAATTTCTCATTTCCTTTTTAAAAGACCTATCATTCTCTCGTTTGCTAACTAAATACACTTGACAATATTCTTTTTTTATTTGATAAAAATTTTATAACAAAGATCAATATTTTGAAATATTGCCTCTGTGGCGTAGCCATGGGTGGGGCGATCGCCCCACTATTTTTGTTTATGGATTATAAAAAAATTTTACTTTTTAAGGCTTCAGATTTTATGGATTTTTGAGAATTATATAAAATCAATGTTTGTTCAAAAAAAGAATAATTCTTTTTTGTTTTTTTTTCTAAGTGCCAATTAAAATTTATTTTAGTTTAATTTAATTTTGAAAACCAGTGTTGGATACTTAACGACATGTCATTAAAATCGAGCATTTACTTTAAATTGTTAGGAAAGTTGAAATCAGTCTTGAGAAGACTATCGATTTATATTCTTTAATTTCGACGAAAATTATTCTTTGAAATCATATTTGATACGTGTTTAAATTTCAAAAGTTAGACATAATTTATATTTTATAAATAAATTTATTAAAAATAGCTTTAAAATAATGTACATGAACAAATTTTGAAATCTAAAAAAAAACTGAAGTAGTCATAAAATTCTAAATTATTATATTCAAAATATAAGACTATCTTTTATTTTTAAATTTTCTTTTTAGTAACTAATTTACAAAAATGGAATGGCATAATGAAGATATTGGCGCTGCTATTACAGAATCAAAAACGAAAAAATTAATTTTTTTGGTCTTTATTTACGGTTTGATCATTAAGGAACATTATTCAAATGAAGTTTGTTTGATTGAAAATTTTTTTCTTTAAGACCCAGCAAATAATATTGCAGAACATATTTGGAATAATGAAACTGTCATAAATCTCTGTAAAACAAACTGTATATCCTTAAAACTCGAATTTGAATCACAAAATTGTAGTTTCTTCAAACAAATATGTAAATATTTTCTGAAAAAAATCTTTTTAGTGACTCTATAGTAAAAAATAAAATTTGTTAGACCCTATTTCTACTTGTCCAACCACTTATTTAATTGGAGTTAATGGAAAGCCGATTGATGTAATATCGGGCGAGATATCAGAAGAAGAATTTTTGTCCAAATTACAAAAATCAATCGATGTAATTTCGAAAAAATGATTTGATATTTACAATTTGAATTAATAATTTTTAAAAGGTCCATAATTTGGAAGTTAATCCTGCGATAGAAGCAACCGAGTCTAATGAACCAACTACTTCACAAAATACAAATGAAACATCTCAAGAATCAAATACTTCTGAACAAAAAAAAAGTATTGATGAAAAAGTTGCGCAGTAAAAGATAATTTTTTTTCAAAAAATTAAATAATAATAATTAAAAAAATAAATAAAAATTTTAGAGCTAAGGAAAAATTAAGACAAATCCAGGAAAAGAAACGACTTGAAGAAGAAGAAAAAAATCGAAATAGCGAAATGGAACGTCGAAGATTAGGCCAAGACATACTCAAAGCTAAACGAGAAAAAGAAGAATTAGAAATGAAACAACTAGCTGAAGCGAAACGAAAAGAAAAATTAGAGGACGAATTAGCCAAAAAGAGAATTATGGAAAAAATTCAACAAGATCGTGAAGAAAAGCAAAAAAATTATGCACAAGAAAAGCAAGATGTACAATCTGCTAAAGAAGCCGAACGACAAAAATTAGAACAACAAAAACTTTTGGAGAAACAAGCTGAAGCTGCTAGAAATAGTAATATTGCTCGATTACAATTTCGTCTTGTTGATGGTTCTTCATTTAACAGTCAGTTCGAACCAAATCAAACTTTAAAAGAAGTTAAAGATTTTGTTGCTCAGAAATTAGTCGAAATGAATAATAATAATACTAATTTTTCAATGCATTCAACTTTCCCTAAGCGTGAATACACAGATAGTGATATGTCTCTTACATTAAGAGAGTTGAATCTAGCGCCTTCCGCGTCTCTTTTGATTATACCAGTAAGTTTGTATTTATTTAGGCTATAAATCTCAACTCAAATAAACATAGACCACTCTCGTTAAAGTATTTAAATTATGCGATTGACATGTTCTATTACTTGCGAATGACACTAAGTGATATTATCTTGATAGATTAGTAAACTTAAGGAATTTGATTATTTGGTGATTAAGGAATTATCAATACAAATTTTGCTTTCGAATTTATTAATTTGCTAAATTTAATCATCCTTTAACTATCTCTTCTTTCTTAGTGTTTATATTAGAAAATATCAAACTTGTTTACAAGTACTAAGTACCAAGTTATCTAATACTTTACTTGAATTGAAAAAATTTCCCAAGTACAAGTAAGTACTTGTACTTGAAATTTTATTTTGGCAAGTACAAGTACTTACTTGTACTTGAAATTTTATTTTGGCAAGTACAAGTAAGTACTTGTACTTGCCAAAAAAAAATTTTAAAAGAACAAGTATTACTTGTACTTGAAAAATACTTGTAAGTACTTGTTTTTTAGTACTTGTAAACAAGTCTGGAAAATATTAAAGTAGGTTAATTTAGAAAAACTTGATTTTTTATCGACTTTACTAAATGATATGAAATAGTTTAGAAAAAATTTCAAGAAACTTATTTTATTTGTGCCACGTGACATGTATGTAATTTCACGCAAGTCTCATGTTTTTTGAAAATACTTGAAAACTTAAATAAAAAATAAAAGTCTGTCCACATAAACTTAAAAGCCTGTAGTATCACTAAATCGATAATTTTCTAATTAGTAACGTGACACGCTTGTTCAATCGTCTTAAAATGAAGTTGGAAAGCGTTCAAGAATTTTTCCTGTGAATGTTCTCAAAAATATTTTTTGTTCTCCTGATTTTTCACATTTTACTTAGAACGCTTTTTAAATTAAATTTTTAATTTATTTGGCAAGTTTTCAAAAAAACGGAGTTTTTTTGATTTATATTTTTTTTTTCAAGGAACTTGAATTTTTGAGGAAATGTTTTCAAAGAAACGAATTTTTGCAAATATATTTAAGATTATTTAAAATTTAAGGCCAAAACTAAGTCAATCACCAATATGATTCCAAGTCCGTCTTCATCATCTGGAGTTTTAGGAACAGTTGCAACAGTCACTACTGATATATTTACACTATTTTTTTCTATTTTTGCATCAATGTGGGGAGTTGTTACAGGATTAATTGGAATCGGACAAAATAATTCTAGAGGTTCAAATCAAGCAACAGGTTCTTCAAATCAATTTAGAGCAACTAACCAAGAAGATTCCGTACAAAAGTAATTTTAAGCTTGAATCGCTATCATTGAGTAAAATATTTAATTTTTATCAAAAGCTTAAGACTAAGAAATTTAGGTAATAATCCTCGTGTCAGAAGTTTGAATGATGATAGAGAAGATGATGACAATGCCACATGGAATGGAAATTCAACTCAGCAAATGTAGATTTTTTTTCTTTATTTTTTATATTAGAATTGAAAAATAAATTGTTTAAAAAAATTATTTATTTTAAAAAATGAATTAAATGTCTAAAATGGTATTATATAAAAATTTTAAAACTTAAAGTCTTTTAATATTTCTTTGAGAAAAAAATTAAAAACAACCTTTCGATTGAAGAATTTGTAAAGAGTCCAAGTTAATACCTGTTTTAATTATCTTTTGAAGAATTTAAAAAAATTATTTAAAGCTTATAGTAATTTTGAATTTCTAGTTGAAAATTCATTTTGGTCTAAGACAAGAGACAATGAGTACTAAACTTTTTTTGACTATGTTAAAATTAAAAACATACCAACCTCTTTCTTACAAAAATACCTCTCGTTAAGGACCACTAAATTTTTTTTTAATCACATTATATAAAATATTTCAAAAAAAAGAAAAAATTTAACCTCCTAAGTATTCAGGGTTATCTCTAAAACTTTTTTTTTTATTAAATAAATTTCGTTAACTATCGCTTAAGATTAACACAAAGAATTTTTTTATCTTTTGTTTTCAAAAATTAAATGAGCATTAAAATTTACAAAAAAAAACATTTATAAAAAATTAAACTACTTAGTGTAAATTTAAAAACTAAAAACGAGAAATATTTAGTGATATAAGATAGATAAGCTAAATAACTCAGAATTGTCGATGAAAGGTGACGCTATTTGATATATATATATATATATATATAAAAAAGTATTTTTTAAAGAGCTAGCAAAACTCAAATGGTAAGTAATCCTAATTATAATTGCATATTCCTACTTAACTGTTAGAGTTTTAAAAAGATACAAAAAGTTTTTCTTAATTAACTGTTCAAGTAATTTTTTAATAAATTTAGTTTTACTGTTGTGGTTTTAGAATTGAACCTTTTTTTTAAATATAACTCAATATAAGACCCTTCAATCTCACTAAAATCAATCAAATACTTTCCAAATAAACCAACTTAGAAAAAAAGATCGAAATAGATAGCTTGTAACTAAAATAAAACATTATATGACTGAAAAAAAAGTTTAAAAAATTTTCTATTTAGGCTATTTTAGCTATAAGGTCAATTTTTAAATTAAAAAAAAAATAGTAAATTACGATTAATTTAAATCAAAAATGTCAAATATTGTTTTTTGATTGTAAATTAAATGAAAAAAGTCTACTAGATTACATAATTTAACTATTAAAATGTTTAATTTAAATTCACATGTACATTCTGTACCGTGGTATACTCATACAAAAGAATACTTGGTTTATTTTAATGTAGTTTTTACCTATACCAAAAACTACCATTTATTTTAATCAAAATAAAAATCAAAGTATGTAATTGGAACCGAATATGAGAATATTTTTTAATTGACTTTTTAAGATAGTATCTTGTTAAATACCAATGTTTTATTTTTCTCTTAAATATTGTTCAAATCTTAAAATAAAAAAAAATTTCCAAAATGATTACATAACTTCATATAATTTATCTTTTTGCATCATCATTTTATTGAACAAATAAAATTTTGATTGAAAAAATAAAATTTAAAAAATTAATTTCGGTATAAAAGCTAGACTTTAAAATGATTTAGAAATTTTAACATAAATTAAATTGATCGTAAAAATATAGGTGGATTAAAACTTGTTACGGTCATAATTTTGATTTGTTTAAAAATAAAAAAAATTTGCTCCTTAAAATTATTGGTCACGTTAAAAATTTTTTTTTTCTTAAATTAATTTCTTTACTTGTTTATTATTGAAAAATTTTTATAGAATGATTTGCTCAAAAATTCCAAAGATTTTATTTTGTTTAACCATTTTAATTAAGGTTTGTATTTAATTAAATGGTAATCTGATCACAAGGAATATTAAAAAAAAATTATTTAGATTCTACAATCATTACACATTGCTAGACAAGACATAAGATACGCTTCATATGTTTTTGAGCCTGGGCTTATCAAACCTCTCGAAGTAAACTAATCTTTAGTTAGTATTAAATAATAAGCACATTTTTTTACGCATTCATTTAGCCGAAGGAAAGAGAACCATCTGAGGAAAAAAATTCACAGACAATATCAGAAATTGATGAAGATGTAATTGAGGGTGACATTTTACTTAGAAAAGAAGATACGATCGACAGATCAAAAAGAAAGATTATTAATGAAATTAATTTTCGCAAAGATCAACCGACCAGATGGCCTCAAAAAATAGTTCCATTTGAATTCGCTCCAAATTTTCGTAATTACTTTAATTAATAATTTGGGAAATTTATTAATTATCAAAAAATTATTTTTTTTTAGCACCCGATATGAGGGATCTGTTTCTAGAGGCTGTTGATCATTGGCAAAAATATACATGTATTAAATTTGAGCCGTATGATCAAGATAAGCATCCACTCCATCGGAGCAGGCTTTATGTAGAATATGCTAATATGTAAAAATAAATATTTTTATCTAACAAATTATTGCTTTTTTTGTTATCTCTTTATTAATCTTTAGTTGCGGCTCGTTAATCGGTTATGATTATGATAAAAATAAAAGACTATCAAAATCAAATATGTATTTAGGAAGAATGTGCTCAGTAAGATAAAATTTAATCTTGCGTTAACATTACTTTATTTTTTTAAATTAATCCAATCTATTAAGGTAGGTAATATAATTCATGAGCTTGGTCATACAATTGGATTTAGACACGAGCATAGTAGAATCGGTAATAGAAAAATTTTTCTCTTAAAAAAAATTTCAATTTTTATTATTATTAAATTTTTTTATTTAATCAGATAGAGATCAGCATATAAAAATAAATTACGCAAATATGAAACCAGAATTCGCCTCTCAGTATGACCAAATGACTGATTCGCAACCAAGTTATTATAACGTTCCGTACGATTTAAATAGTGTTATGCATTATAGCTCTGGTGGTGGTGCCATAACTGCTTTAGATTCTAAAAGAAATTTTTTAATGGGTCAACGAGAGAGTTTGAGTTTTCTCGATATACAATTGGCTAATGCAGCTTATAGATGTTCAGGTATTTAATCTTAAATCAAAAACAAAGCAATATTTTCCTGAAAGAAAAAATTAAATTTCAGAAAATTGTCAACTTAAAAAAAACTGTTTAAACGGAGGCTTTATGGACCAATTTTGTAATTGTATATGCTCTGAAGGCTTTACTGGTTCTTATTGTGAGAATATTATTGGAGAAATTTCTTGTAAGTTTTTTAAATACTAACGTGATATAATAAAAAAAAGACTAATTTCTTTGAAAATTTTAGATGGAAAAAGTATTGAAATGGAAAACTTGGAAAAAACAATGTCTTGTAATTTTGATAGAAATAATTTTTGTCAATGGAATAACGATAAATCGCGATCAACAATGGATTGGAATTTTAATAAACCAGAATTAAATGGTATTACTGAGACCCAATATTATTTTAGTAAAACAAGAGTTAAGTTAGGGCCTCAAAATGGTGATCGATTAGGAAATAAAAGTATTATTTCGTACAAAATTTTTATTAAATCTAAATAAATTATCAAATTTTTTTTAGGTGGAAATTATATTTATTTGAATAGCTTGAGAAAAACAGGTAGTTATGCTAATGCTATTTTATCATCACTTCCAATAACGACCGCTAAAAGTATCCCTGTTTGTTTAAAGTATGTATAAACCAAAAAAATTTTTTTTTTTTTTAAATTAATTTATTTTTCACAAAGATTTTGGTATAATATGTTTCAAGGTCCAGATACATCTGGATATAAAATTAACTTAGGAAGTTTGTCAGTATCTTTACTAACTACGGATGGAAAATCAAAATTAATTTGGAAAAAAGAAGGAAATCAAGGAATCTATTGGCAGTTGGCTAAAGTTGATTTAATGTTAGAACCTCCGATTTCTTCAATTTATTTAGAAGGTCGATTAAATGATGCTAATTATGGAGATTTATGCATCGATGATTTTATTTTTACCAGAGGCAAATGTGACGAAGGTAAAAATTTAGAAAAATAATTAAATTTTGTTCTTGTAAAGTTTTTTTTTTTGAATTTTAGAATTAATTTTTGGGGATTGGTCAGAATGGTCAAAATGTTCAACTAAATGTGGAAAGGGAATTCAAACGAGAACTCGAAGCTGTTCTGACTCTTATGGAAATTCAAATATAGAAATTTGTTCCAAATTAACTAACGATATCAAAGAATGTATGGGATCAGATTGTGAAAATGTTTTGCCTAAAAAACCAAAAAAATCTTATCTAACTCAATGGTCTGTATGGTCTAAATGTTCTCAAGGATGTAATTCATATCGAACTAGACAAAGAAAATGCATAAATTCACATCTGGAAAAGTGCGATGGGCACACAATTGAAAAATCTGTTTGTTCAAAGTGTAAAACAAAAAAAAATATTTTGGAAAAAGGTCTACTACATATTTATAATGGTATAATTGATAAAAATGAAACTAAACAAGGTATTTTCATTTTAAAAAACAAATGAAAGAAAAAAAATTATAAAGTTCATTTTATGAAGGGGTTTTAAGTGAATGGTCAGAATGGTCTTCATGTTATGGAATGAAAAATTTATGTGATCCTGGTATTCAAATAAGATCAAAAACATGTCTTGAATCGCCTTGTAAAGACGAACCAAAAGAGGTTCGAAAATGCAGTACTATTTTAGATGTAGATTTAGAACAATTTTGTAATCATCAAGATTCACAATTAGGTAAATTATTAGAGAAAAAAATTACAGTACAATTCTGGACTAAGTTAACACCCGGCTTATGTTTAACTATCGATGCCTTTTTTTTGGCTTAAGCCCTCGGATGTAACCTATTCATTTATTTCAGAATTGTATTGTAATTATAATTAATATTACGAGAACTATATTTTTTTAATCAATTTTGAATATAGATGTAAATTTCGAATGTTTTTACGGTCATGAAAAACCTAATATTTCTTGTTTTAATTCTAATTTTGATAATTCAACTGGATTCCTTAGTCTAATTGACCTGAGCGAATCTAAAAAATTAATTTCTTTATTGATTGATAATAAAGAAGTTAAAAAGGAGCATTTAATTAGCCTGAAAATCAAACCAAACGAAAGCATTATAAAAAATGAGAATAATTGCTTACAAGTTTTCTTGGGAAGCGAGGATGAATTAGAACACGAGCTCAAGTTTCTTAGTTATGATAATAATAAAGAATTAGATGTTTATAAAATTAAAAATTTGCCTGGTAAATAAATTTTTTTATTATTTAAATAAATTATAAATTATTACGATTTCGTTAATTACTTTTTTTTTAGAAAGTAAATTAAAACAATTTTTGGTGAATGTTCCATCTAAAGAAATATCTCCCAATTCAACTTTAATAATTCAGATGAAAATAAGAAACGACTTTTTAAATGAGACCATGAGACCGTTGTACTTTAAAAGCATTTTTTTTACTGAAAATAGTTGTAAAAATGTCTCTGCTGAAGAGAAGTAAATATTTTTTTATTTAGCTGGCTGTTAAACAATTTTAAATTTTCATCATTTTAAGTTATGAGCATGAAATTCAAGCTGATATAAATCTGTCAGTAAATAATTATACACTTAAAAATATCCTAAATTTTTTAGATAAAATGATAAAGGATTCTGCTGAACATTTTGGTAGAATTCGAGACTCTTGTAAGTATTAAAAATATATCTAATTAAAAAAAAATAATAAAACACCAAAAGTTAATTTTACCTATCGTTAATTAGCCATTTCTTTCATTCGTGTTTCAAGTATGTAATACATAACTTATCTAAGGCTTTTGGTTCAACAAATTTATGTGATTCTACGAAAACTATTTATAAAACTGTTATAAAAGATTTAGAAAAGATGAAAGATAGATAATAATTACGGTAAATATTTGTTTTTTAAAGTCGCACAAAAAAATTGTTTCTTAAATCCATTAAAAATTGAATAGACCGGATTTTTAAAGCTAAATAAGTCCTTAACTCTTTGAGCCCCAGGGTTGAACCACGATAGTTACGAATAAACCAAACATGTTTTCTTGTAAATTCTGGGGCGTTGATGACGAATCTGAAGTCGAAATGACAAGTTTTGAATCAAATAAGCCTTTAAATAAAGGCTAAAATTAGGCCATTATCGAGATCTCATGAAAGAGTCCACAAACCAAACAAGATTATTCCAAAATCGTAATCTACGCATCAAAATTACCCAGAAACCAGGTTTGTTCGTAGCTTTGTAATATTTTTTGGTGCTTTACCCCCAAAAAACCGTTTTTTTGCCTTTTTTAGACGTTTTAATGGCCTAAGGGTATGATTATTGCTTAAATTCAAATCATACAAAACAATTCGAAGATTCAGAACAATCCTACTAAATTAAGTTACCAATAAATAATTGACTTAAAAAATTAATGATGATAACATAATTCAAAACTTGAAAACAAAAAATTAAAAAAATTAAAAATTTTGGAAGTTTTCGAATTTATACCGGTACTACTATCGAGGATTTACGGTACTGTACGAGTACACTTTGGTACGGTACGAATTCGGTTCTCCATTTTTCCATTAGCTGTGCTGTATTAAGATAAATAGGTTCATTTTTCAATTATTTTTTGGTCACATATTAACTACACTCAACCCTCTCTAATCCGAACAACAAAATTTCACCAAAATTATGTTCGAATTAACAAAAATTGGAATACAAAGGATATTTTCTATTGAAATGTGCAGATTATTTTCGAAAAAAAATATTCGGATAATCGAGAATTCCTGGATATCGATATTCGGATTAAAGAGGGTTGACTTATTGCATTATGACCAATTGATCACATAATGCAATAGGTCCAAATGTAGAATTTAATTTATTGAAGATTGATTATTTTAAATATTGTCTATTTAGTTAATCAAATTAGACGATGTGGAGGAATATATGATCTATCTTTAACGAAAAAAATAACCATTTCAAGTCCTGCTTATCCTTATCAGTATCCATCAAGTTCTAAATGCAATTATTTATTAAAAGTAAATTAAATAAACTGTATAACATGAAAAAAACTTTTTTTTTTAATTTTAATTTTAGTCTCCTCCAAATACAAAAATATACGTCAAAATAATTGATTTAGACCTGGCAAAATCAGCAAGAAATACTTGTGTTGATAGCTTAGAGTTACGATATTTTCATTTGGGACAACAAGGTCCACTCTATTGTGGCACATTAACAAGTCAAAATCAATTAGAACTTAAAAGCTATGACAATTTTTTTATGATTATATTTCGAAGTGATTGGGTTCAAACTTTTAATCGAAGAGGCTTTAGAATAGAAGCTCAATTTGGTTATTTTTAAATTTTTTTTGTTATAATTTTTTAAATTATTAATAGATGTAAAAATTATTTTTTTTAATAAATTGATCATTTTTAAATTAGTTTAATTTATTTTCTTTAATTACTCTTTGGATAATTACGATTTAGTTCTTAAATATTTTAATCATAAATTCAAGGAGGCTCTTAGATGAAAATTTGGTTGCTAAGCATTTTTAGAAAATTTTGTTGATAAAATTTTTATTTTCAACTTTTTTCTTAAGCAATATAATATTATATCTATTTTATTTTTTTTTAAAGAGAACCCCTTAGTTTTCTAATTTTTCAGACATAATGGGGAAAAAAGATAAAGGCAAGGGTAAAGGAAAAAAAGGCAAGGCTAAAAAAGAAAAAGTCGAAGCTGAGCCAACTGAAGAGCATGTCGATGAAAATACAAAACAATTCTTTTTGTTACAAATAAAAGACTTAGAAGATAAATTAAAACGCTATCAATCGAAATGTGATGAAATGGAATTAATAGCCAAAAAATATGAGACTCAATACGAAACTTCTAACAATGATAAAAAAGATATCATAAGCAATTTAAAAAAAGAATTAGACAAAAAAACTGATGAAATATTAGACTTGAACGACCGGCTTGTTGGCTTACAACAAGCTAAAGATGCTGAAAAAGAAGCATTTGATAAACAATTGACCGATTTAAGAACTGAATTTCAAGAAAATAAAGATATATTGACAAATCAAAACAATTCATTATGTAACTGATTTTTTTTTAAATTTAATTTTAAAAAATAATTTAAAAAATTGTTTAAGTGGCTAAATTGACTGCTTTGGAAGAATTTAAATCTCAAAAGGAAGAACTATTGTCTAAGCTCGACTCATTAGAAAAACAAATTGAATTTTTAAATGATGATCATCAAAATAAAATTAATGATATTGAAAAAAAAGTCATAATTGATAAAGACAGGTAAACTAAATTTTTTTACTTTAAATTTAGATAACTGAGATTTAAACCGTAAATACAATATCACAAGGTCCTTAATCTATGAATAAAAAAGATATCGTGTGATAGTCCTTCGATTTTTATCTAAAACAAATTATGAAAATGTTCGTTCGTTACTGAAAATTAAAATACTGCGATTATTCTTATAGAATTTAGTAGTACCGTTTTTCAGATCCATAAGGTAATATATACTATTGGGATATAACCAAATTAAGTCATAATCAGGGTTTGTCAAAATATGCAAGTTAAAACAAAAATTTGATGACTCATGATAAAACTCATGAACTTCTTTTTTTTTATTACCGTAAATATTTGTTTTTTAACGTCGCACTAAAAGCCCGAAAACTTGGCTTTAGCGCCTCAAAAATAATTAAATTATGCAGGTTTGAGATGATTAAAATTAACCCTAAAGACTCATTAAGCTTTAAAAACTCGGTCTACTCAGTTTTCAATAAATTTCGAGCCCCAAAAGCATTTTTTTTTGAGACGCTAAATCCAAGTTTTCGGGCTTTTTGTGCGACGTTAAAAAACAAATATTTACGGTAATAAAAAAAAGCAGTTGCTGTCGAAATTTTGTTAATTTTTTAATTTTCACAGCAATTTCAACATTTATTTTAAAAAGTTTAACATCTTTTCAATTATTGCTATAATGAATTTTAATAACTCTGCTCTTATTTATCAGTACTTAAGTAATAAATGAAAGTTTTTGTCATACAACGGAAAATTTTGGCCACGGGGAAACGCCGAAATGGAAGTTAAAATATAACAAAAACACGCTGATATTATTCTTTAAATCAAATCATGGATTTTAACACTCGAAAAGTTCGGATTAATAAGAGTTTTCGACTCTTATTTTGAAAAAAATAGTTTTTTAAATTTTTTTATCCTAATTTGAATTGCTGCATTTATTATTTAGTTAAAAACAATTTTGTCATTAAAAGTTAACCAGTAAGCCTCTGATGCAGCATCTAAGTATTTTTCTAAATAAATTAAAATACACCTTTGACGGATTCTTTTAATTTCAACTGATTAATAGTAAATGCCGCATCGAGAGACACGGCAGTAAGGTACAATTAAAAATTTTAAATCATCATGATAAAAAATATTGAGTTTTTCAAGTGTATTTAAAGGTCTACAAATAACACTAGTCAGATAAAATCTCATAAAGTTTTATCATCCCATCGGTTCCGTTAAAATAACCCGATAAAATTGAATAGTGATAAATAAGAATAAACTAATTATTCTCTTTTTTGAATTTTTAATTAATTTTCAAATTATCTAAATCTGAAAATAAAAATTTTCTTGTAGCTAATTTGACTCCTATCTATTTTACTCTATAACTTTTTAATATTAGACTCAAAAAAGACATGATCGTTAAAGTTAGTCAAGTAGCTGCTGAATTTAGAAGAGTATCAAATAAGCAAATGGCTGATACGACGAAAAGAACAATCAAAGAAAATGTTTCAATAAATAACCAACTTCAAAAAATGTCCGATAAAGTAATGGAGGCAATACAAGAGAATGATGAGAAAAAAATAAAAGAAAAAGTATTTTCGCAACAAATCGAGCTGCTGGAAGACAACGAAAAAGAATTGGCCAAAAAAAATGTCAACAATTTAAAAGTAATTCGTTTATTAACTGAAAAATGTCGAAATCAAGAAGCAATAATAAACGAGCTTGAAGGAAAATATAATCTACTTAAAAATACTGAAGCCAATAATGAGCAACTAATTGAACAAATTCAAATTTTAGAGTAATTTATTTTTTTTTTCTTAAAAATTAAAATCTAAGATAAAAAAATTTGTGATATTTTGAAGAAGAAATTTAGGTGATTATCAGGAAGAAAATATAAAATTACATGATAAGCTTAAAATAGTTGAAAATGAATTACAACTATCGAATAAACACAAAGCTAAAGTAGAACGAATTTTAAAGCAAGCCACTGATTCTTTAGTAATCGCACTCTCTGTAATTTTCATTATAATTTTATTTTTCTTTGAAAAATATTTATTTATTTTTAAAAAAAGAAAAACGCAGTCTCAAAAGACAGTGAATGGAACAACATTGAAAAAAGGGATAACATGCTTGAAAATATGCTGATTTTGTTAAATAGCGCTGCTTCTTTAGGTTTCGGTCCAAATCTTCAAGCTTTCAGCTCCGAAATTACACAAAGACCAAGAACAAGTGAATATCCCGGAAGCGGAAAAGGAATTCGCAAGGGGTATTTAAGGAATAAAAATTTTATTTCTTAAAAAAAATTTTAAAAATTAGCTTTTTTAGCCAATTTGCTCCGAGTGATTTTTCAGAGAATAGTTTTGCGCCTCATTACAAAATTGTAAGATTGAATCATTTTTTGCTTTTAAATTTTTTCTACGCAAAAAACAAAAATTTTCAAATTAGTTTATAAAAATTAATTATAATTCGATCGATTGAAAAAAAATTGTAAATTTATTTGATTTGACAAACGTAGGTTTATAAATATCCAAATTAAAGAAGAACTGTTTGATCTATAAGAAAATACTTATTCGCTAGTAAACCGGAATGGAAATTTTCAAAACTATTTACTCCCGAATTAATTTGTCCGTCTCTGACATTAATTGGGGAACAGTTCGCTATGATCTTATTTAATAACAAGGTGTCTACTTGATTTGAGATTTTATATTCTTCGGTATTTGTCCATAGGTATTGACTTAAATTTTTATTAGAAGGCTAATTATTTATATCTTCTTTTAGAATCAACTGATCATGAACTTTTTCTTTTTCTATTTGTATACAAAAAATAACTGCTAGGTCAGCTGCTTGAAGGTTAAGCGTCTATCTTTCAGCACTTTTTCTTTGGCGGTTATAAAGTTCTAGTTTTCAATATCATTTAATTAAAAAGGACGGGTTTCACCATTTTTCATTTCACGCAAAACCTTAGTTTTACATATTATTTTAAAGCTTATCATCTCAAATTTTGACTAGTATTATTTTTTTTTACCAAATTGTTGTTTAACAAGAGATATTGTCACTCAAAGATGACCACTAAAAAGTGTATAGTTTATTCGATCTGAACTTTCATTTTAAGGAAAATTCAGACCCAAAAAATATATTATTTTATTCAGCTCAGATTCCTCTTTCATAAAATAATGTAAAATACCTAGATTTGTCTTTTTAACTTATTGATATTTAAATTTGAAGATTTTTCTCGTTTCCAAGTTTCAATGTAATTAATGCTTTTTCAAAATTTTTTCAAATTCGTTTTCCGCAAAAAAAGCTGTCCTTGAATAGTTAATTTTCAAGCAGGCAAAAGATGTCGAACATAAAATAATTCATCAAAAAGAATGAAAAAGCCAAAAAAAGTATAAAAGATACCATTTTTTCATAATTTTTTTTGATTTTTAATACTCGAATTCATCATCGGTGATTGACCTAGAGTCATCGCCAATCATACATTGGGCTTTACGATTTTAAAATAATCACTTATTTGATATAAAAACAGCATTTTCATCTTATTTTTTTTGTTAAGAGTTGAATAACTGTATTTGAAAATTTTTGTTTTTTTTTTACTTAAATTAATTTTGTTCGCTTTTTATTTTGAACTTTTAATCCAAAATTAATATTTATAGGGTGATTTGGGTATTGTTCCAAGAGAGAATGATCACATATTTACAAATTATGAAAAAATGAAGTTTATTTATCCTAGAAAAGAACTTAATAATCTACAAAAACTAATCAAAAAATCTGTTTCAACTCAAACTGTTGATTTTACTAAAGTATTTTGTTTTTTATGTTTGTAATTTTAAAATTAAATAATTGAAAATTTTTAAAGGCTTCAATTTTTGGTATTGATTCGGAAGATCAAGTACATCCAATTTATGAAAATAGAGCACGAGTAGCTCCTACTAAAACTCAAATTTTAATGCCTATTAACGGTCAGCAAAGAGTTACGGATAAAGTTTTTTGAAATTAATGAATGTGAAATGAATTTTTATATTAATCTCCGTTTTTTTTTTTCAAATTAAAAATGATCAATAATTTGCCTTTATAACTTTTTTTTATAAAATCTTTCTATTTTTGGTGTTTTTTTGTATTTTTATGACTAATAAAATTTTGAATTATTATCTTAAGCTCATACAAATTTTTTCCTCGAGTAAAAAACTCGACTCATTCATTAAACGAGCCTTAAGCTTCTACAAACCTTACGACCTAAATGTCATAAAATGAAAACTAAAGGGTTATCTAAAGTTTGAAAAAAAATAGGGATCAAAAAGGTAAGAAACCGATTTTTCCCGGATATTAAAGCCAACTATAAAGATTATTTTGTTTTATAATTAGAAAATTTTTAGAGAGTGTCTGTCACTATGTTTGACTCTTAAGTTAAACTCTTACTCTGTTAGAATCTTAAGTCCAGTAAAAAAAAAAGAAGAAAAAATACCGTATTACCTTGCAAAGAAATGCGGCAATTAAATTCGAAATTTCGAGTTTTGCCATACGCAT
>NTPY01000885.1:1627610-1665410 GCA_002922825.1 Brachionus calyciflorus | reverse complement strand
AATTATAAAAAAATATCTTTTTTTGGTCATATCTCTTTTTCTGAACAAAACGGATAGTAAAAAAAATGAATCTAATCAACGATGGGAAAGTTGCCCAAAGCCTCCTGTAAATGAATAATAAATTTTTCATAATTTCAAAATTATTCTCGAATAAATTTCTTACACGTATGAATAAATTAGGAATAGCTATATGTTAAAGGGAACTCTATTACTAAGATATTTAAAGCTAAAATTTTTTTTTTTATTTTTAGTTAAATTTTTTTAAAAAAAATCTATTACTAAATTAAAATAAAATTAAAAAGAAAAATGAATTTTTCAAGTGAAAAGTCAAATCCTTTATTTGCCACTGGTTTGAATAATGGACCAAGTGTATTGAACTCTAGTGTTAAAGTTAGACTAGGCTTTTTAAAAAAAGTCTATGGAATTCTATCGATTCAATTAGCCTTCACTACTGTCATGTCAGCTATCATTATGATGTCTCCAAGTGTTCAATTTTTTATATTCAGAAAGTAAAAAAATCACACCTTTTCATAAAAACAACAGTTTTAAACAACACTCTTTTTTTTTAAAGCCAATGGATCCTATGGTTAAGTCTCATCGGAAATTTGGCGACTAGTTTTGGCATAATGTATAAGAGAAATGAATATCCAACTAATTTCTATATTTTGGGCGCATTCGTAAGTTAATTATTTTTTCCGATAATTTTACCGATTTATTTTGAATTCTAAAAAAAAAATTATTTTTTAGACATTTTTCAATTCAATTACTATTGGAATAACTGGTAAGTAAAAAAATTATTAAATTAATGGGAGTCGCTTTTAGTAACAATTGAGTCAGGCAAATTATTTTTTATGATACCGATAAAAAGATTTTTTCGAAAATTCGAATACGCGCAAATTTATTTCTATTTTATAACACGATCGTAATTTTGAAATGGTCCAATATCTCTGTTCCAATCACTTGATAATCACATCGAAATTTCAGTCAAATTTACTTATAAACTTGTAAAAGTAAAAGCATGTTTATCCAAAAAATCTCAAATAACAAACGAAATCTCGTTAAAATTGAGCAATAATTAGGGATTGCTGGTACAACACGCATAAATATATTTTCAACACACGAGTCATTTTTTAATGGAAAGAGAAACGAATGCAATGGCCGATTCATGGCGATAAGCGCCCAAATGTGCCTCAAACTATACTGCAATTATACTACTACTACTACACTCTATAAAATTATCGGAACACATCAATTTTTAGTACTCATATCCTGCTTCTGTTTATTGGAAAATTAGTTTGATTTTTATTAGGATTCGGAAGTTTTTTAAAAGACATCTTTTATAAAAGTTATTTGAACTCTTTTTTTCCAGATGCTATGAACTATTCTTACGCAAATAGTAGCTTGTTCGAGTGTCGTGATTATACTCGATCCTCAGACCTTTAGCGCAGAATTCCAACATCATACGAACTACACCACACTTAATTAAAACCACTCTACGTTAAGAATGAATTTATTTTAGTCAGGAACCACTGTAGTCGCGTTATAAACCTTGATTTTAATTTGATGTCTGATTTAATTATACTAATTTCTTGATTCTTCTTTTTTTACAATAAGAAATTTTTATTGAATAGTTGCACAATATTCATTGGCATTGGTTGCTCAAGCCTTTTTATTAACTGCTGCAATCACTGTGGGATTGACTATTTATGCTTTTACATCAAAAACTGATATGACTTTTTTGGGAAATTTCTTGTACACAGCAATAACTGCTATGTTTTTTGGAAGTCTAATTCATGTAAGTTTGAAAAAATTTTAAGTTATTTTTCTAAACTAATACAATTAATAAATTTTTAAAGTTATTCTTCGGTAACTCTTTCACTAATACTGCTATGGCTGTCATGGGAGCTTGTTTATTCTCAGGTTATATTGTCTATGATACTCAATTGATCATGAAACATCTAAGCGCCGAGGAATATATTGTCGGAGTTTTAAATTTGTACTTGGACATAATCAATTTATTTCTTAAAGTTTTAAAAATATTGAAAGCTTTAAATGGCGATGAGGAAAAAAGAAACAAAAAACAAAGAGACTAAATAGATGAGATATTTTTGGTGAATTAGAAAAAAATAATAATTTTTTTGTTTTCATAGTTTTTGTCAAGATGTAAATTTTCTATTGTTTATGATTCACAATTTTCCTAATTAAAAACTATTAACTTAAAAGAATTTTAATAAATATTTATTAAATAAACTTTTTCTTTTTTTCCAAATTCAATTTTAGCTTTGTTTTGAGATTGTTTGTTTAATTTAGAACACTTTTCGTAATGGAGAATAGTAAAAAAGCTTCTCAAATTATCTTTTTTAAATCAAAAGATTACTTTTAAATATGTTAAAAATTTATATAAAAATTATTTTCCTAATATATTTGTAAAATTTGTTTTTATTTTTCTTGTAAATTCAAAATGATGCTATATTAACACTCGCGTAGTTTGATGTTTGTTTACCTAAATTCGGTAATAATATGAAAAGTAGTAATATTTACATTCAATCAGTTCTCAATTTGATAGAAACATATTTTTTAAAAACACATTTTTTTTTCAAATTTATTGAAAACGTGACTAATCTAAACAAACATAAAAAAAAATTTTTTTGTTAGGGTTTTAAGTGATAGATTTTTAGAGACTTAGTTTATTAACCTATTGGATAGCCTTAGAAAAAAAAGACTGAGTTAAAGCTGTCAGTGTTTAATCAAGCCTTCAATTGGACCTCTAGGCTTTTTCTTTAGTCTAAAACTTTTTGTCACGAAGTTTTTGATTTTTATTTACTAACTTTTATACTTGTTTTTTGTTTTTTAGGTTTATTGAGGCTTTAAGTATGATTTTCTACCATCATTTGTAAGTAGAAAATATAATTATAATTATCTTAAGGTTTTTACTCGAAATTAAGAATAAACAAGTACATCAAATAAATTCTTCTAATCAAGTGATCGATTTTCAAAAAAATAACCAAAAAGAATAAAATTTTAGTTACTAATACGAAATCAATTCAAAAATGTTTTAAATTACGAATAAAAAAATATTTTTTTTATTATCAATTAGAAGTAAAAAAATAATTCGATTTTTCTTAATTTTGAATAGATACCTTGTATTTTATACTTTATTAGTCAAAGCAAATTAAGACAATTAAGGCAAATAAAAAAAATTTTAGTTTGGCTTTTTCCGAGATTTTTAAATTGTGATCTTCTTTGACATAACCGAGGATTTACTGAATTATTGACAAAAAAGGACTAGTGTAAAATTTTTTCTCTTCTTTAATACGTAACAAAAATACTTTTGTTCTTATTTTACGATTGAATATATTTTTCAATTTTTATTTGTCTCATTAAATTATTTTTCTAACGATACCAAAAAAGCTTCTAAATGAAATAATTTCAACAGATTTTATTTGTAATATAAATTTTTTGTAAGGAAGGGATTAGCAATGATTGATCATTTCAAAAAATTGATCTAGAATATAATTTAAAAAGAAAATTATCCCATCTCATATTTACTCTTAATGGTAAAAATGTTTAAGTAGAACCAAAAAACTGTTTTTATGGAGAAAAAAAATTATTTTACTTTTCTAATCAATCACGAGATTCAACGCACATAAAAGGGTCTAATTTTTTGCAATCATTTTTAAAGTTTGCGTGCTTGAAGCTTGAAAGGTCAGGCTATTTGGTTCATTTTAAAAGCAATTTTTTTTATTTAAATCCCTTACGAGGTTCTCAATGAGGTCTCATGACTCTGAAAATCAAAGTCATGAAAATATAACAATGAGATACGTTCAGTAATATACTCTAAATGCTTGGTTTCTACTAATTGAAATTTAAAAGCAAAATGGGTCCTTTGGGCGTTTATTGTAAAAAATTTTTTTTATGTAGTGGGAGTTGAAATTACATAGGTCTTATTAGTAATTGGTTGATAAACGTGATTAAAAAAAAATTTTTTCTATTTTCGATTTTCTTTAAGGATCTGATTCGTGATTTGAACCAGATTGATATTTTGATCGCTTAAAAAAAATTAGAAAACATTTTTTAAGATACGAGTTCTAATTTTTTTTACTAATGTCACATTTCTCGGTCAGATTTTAAACATCACAAAATTAAATCCTTGAAATTAAATGGGTTATGGTTATAATTAAATTTAGAAATTGGTTTTTAATTGTGGAAATAAATTGAAGGTTTTTGTTTCTTTTAATATTTACATTATATAAGCAATATTCAAAATATTTAGAGTTTAGCAAATGAAAAAAGATAATTTTATGGTAAAAAGAAATTCTTTAAAATTAAATTTTCTAGAGTGCTTTCCTCACTGGAAATATTTTAAAATAATCTTTAACCTATTTCACCCCTACTGTGAAATAGGTTAATGATAAATTCAATTAATTTATCCAATTGAGAAACTTAAGCAATTAAACATGCTGTTTTGAAATTACTTAAGGTTTGCAAAAATTAAGACATACTTTAAGTTTTTTTTTACATAAGTCATGTAGATAATAATTCATTTTAAGTACCTACATATTTAAAGGATAGTAAATATTATCGTTTTTCAAAAGAAAACATTTAACAAGATATTTTTCTCTATTTTTTTTAAAGATTAAAGTAACAAATTTTTTAAATTTTTTTCCTAATTCAAAATGACCCTTAAGTATTACTTTTTTTTTTGCTAAATTATTTTATCGTTTTTATATTTTAAATAAAGTTTGTTATCTATTTAGCTAACATTAAAGCATTTTCTCTCGATTTTACAAGAAATATAAATATACTAGTGAAGAAAAATAGAAAATGCTTTTATAAATTTATTTTTTCGCTCAATATTTAAGTTGTTTTAGAAACTTTTCGAGAAAAATATTATCATTTCCCTGACGATAGACTTCATTTTATTACATAATTTGATATTATATATTTTTTAAAGTAAGCATTTAACGGATTATTTTAAAAAAAAAAGAATAATTTATATTTTTTAAAATATTAAGTCAGCTGTTTGTGGTATTTTTATTGTTATGATATTTGAAAGGTAAAATTGCCTTTAAATTATTGGTCGAGGTTAGGCTAACAATTTTTTTTTTTAATTTTATTAAATATTTAATTTTAGCCTTAAAACCCATACGATTATAATGTGAACAAGAATTTTTTTCAAATGTGCATTTAGTCGATAAAATATTGAAGGCTAAAAAATATTTTTTGAATAGGTAGATAGCTTTTCAAAAATGGTCTATATAAAACCAAATTAATTAAAAACTTTTTTTAAAATATAAAGCAAAGTTATGACCCAAGGCTTATTAAAATATTTAACTAGAATTTGAATTTCTCTTTTTAAAAAAAAATATTTTTTAATTAATGAAAAAAGAGTTGTCTAATTTTTTCAAAATTATTTTTCTAAATTCGAATTTTAATAGTTCTGATTTATAATTTTTTATTTTTTTTTGATATAATATCACTTCTCGATTATTTTGTATTATTAAGACATATCTTTTTTCCAAATATTTTCAAATAATTTTATTATATTAAAAGTAAAGTTAATTTTAAGTCACACTTGAATTATTTACGAGTTCCTTTAACTTGGATCTAATGAAATTAATTGGAAAATAATAACTATTACCATCGAACCTTATACTATTTCTTAATTGTAATTGTTTTTTTATTTTTTCGTTGCATAGTTAAACCCAACAATTTTAATGAATTTAAGCGCAGTGGAAAATAATATTGATTGGACATTCAAGAAATAAAACAAGTTTCAATTCTCTTTCATTTTTCTTAAAATTAAGAAAATCTTATGTAGTATTTCTAATACAAGCAAATGATGTCAACAGAAGATTTATTTTATTCGAAAATTTAACATCCGATTTCAAGTGTCCAAATTTTTTCATCCAAATAAAAGCAACTTTCTTCGATTTAGAATTACTTTTATTTAAGGTATTACGATAGATTCTTAAACTTATTTTTAAACTGAGTAATATTTGAGACAGTTAAAGTTTCAAGGTTTATCAGCAGGCTACTGTCGTTATCTTTTGCTAGACTTATTAACATTTCATTTATTCATTTAAATAAAATAAAAAAAGATTTGAGTAAAATAACTCAAATAAAAGAATAAAATTTTATTTTCTAATTCAAAATCAATTGAAAAATAATTCGAATTAATAAAAAATTAGTTATATTTGGAAAGATTTTTTTTCTATTTTAATTTTTTCTAAAAAATTGCGTAATAACATTTCAAAATTTAACATGAAAATGAATTGTAAAAAAATTAAATTACGCAATAAAAAAATTTTGAAAATGTAAAATAGAATAAAAATCTTGCCATTTCTTAATTTTGAGCAAATACGGTAAGAATGAAAAAGTTTTTATATTTTGTCATTAACCGTATTTACTCGAAATTAAGAATAATACGAAAAATTTTTGTTCTTCTATTTGAAGAAATATTTTTTTTTATTCTTAATTCCGATCATTTTTCAATTGATTGTGAATTAGAAAACTTTTCTAATTTCTTTGTCGGTATATTCTTAATTTCGAGTAAATACGGTTACTTTACATTACTCAACTTTTTTTATAAGATGTCATTTTATCACGAAAGAATGTCAAAACACACCTACATTAATTGAAAGATAAACATTATGTGATGAATAATTTTTTTTTTTTTTCTTAATCTAATTTTAAAAAGCTTCAGTCAAAAATATGTATTTAAAACCAAGCTTTGAGAATGAATAATTGCTATCAGAATGATTGTAAAGCTTAATGTCGTTTTTTTCCAATATTTGTAAAGACTGAAAAACTCACTTGAATTAGTATTTAAGGATCACTTAAATTAATACCCCTAAGATAGCCTTTTGTTTAGCTTTAAGCTTTTTTTTTTTACTTTTTGTAAGAAATTTTTATTACTAATAGAAAAATTATTCAGCAACAAGATAAAAATTTGAACAAAAAAAAGCCTATCAAATTCGTGAACCTATGATAGACTAAGATGCATATAGAAACAATTAGATTTTTATTGTGATGAATTTTAAAATTATGTAATTGTATTTAGCTTTCTTTTTAAGTTCAATGATATTCTTCAAATTTATTGCTAAGAATCAAAAAAGAGAAATTTAAAAAAGTTAATTTTTGAAAAAATTCCAAAAAATAGATATACTTTATGATCTACTTTTATGATTTTATTAAATAATTGATAAGATAGTCCTCTCATCCCCTTTAAATGGTTTGAAAACAGATTCGAATTAAATACGTCGAGAAAATTGTGAGATTTAAGACGGAAAAGCAAAAATACTATTATATGTAAAGTTTTACAATACTTAAAACAATGAAAATGAGCTAAAATAAGTATTTTGGGACTTATCTCGTTTATCTTTCTGTTGGTCAGCTTTGAATTTGTGCGCATATTTGAGTGAATTTTTCTTACACAAATGGAGAAAATCTCCATTACGCTTTAACAAATTACACTTCACTTCACTTCACCGTAAATTTATTGCATAATTTAATACGCATACATACAAAAAAAGTGAAAATGAGCTACATTTTCACTTTTTTTGTATGCGTATTTTAAATTTTCCTTCATTTCTATGTGTCAATTTTACATCTTTTACGCATAAATTGAGGAAATCATTATTAAACATTAGAAATCTACAGTGTAGTGGAAAGTAAAAAAAAACTATTAACCCTAGACCTAACACTTTCAATATATCATTGGAATAGCCTTAAGTAACTGATGACGAATTTACGATTATTTTTTCATGGAATAAGAATATTTTTAACTTAATGGTGAAAATTAATTTTTGAAAGGATTCTGAAATTTTAAGATGAATTTTAATGATAAAATCGATTTTTTTTTTGAGGTTTATATCAGCTGAATACAGCTGTACAAACAAAAATATCATTAATTCCTTTTTTTTTAATTTGAATAACAAATTATACAAATTAAAATATTTTAAAATAGTTAATCACGAATTAATAAAATTGCAACTAAGTTATTTTTAGGGTTTATTTTTACGTTTATTTATCAATATGTACCTATATTATGAATAATTTAAGTGGTTACAAAATAAGATTCATTTAAAAAGGATATATTTTAACGAAAAATAGGACTTTGAGATTCGATTTTTACAAACAAAAGCAGAAAGCCTTTTTATAAATTAAAAAAATAATATTATTGAGCTAAAATATTATATTTTTGATTCGAATAAAGCTAATTTATTGATCTGAACAACGAAAAATAAACGTACTTTTCGTTTTTCTCAAAAACTACTCGATTTATATTTAAATAATTTAAGAAGTAAATAGAAATATGAATAAATAACGGGGGTTAGTTTGCATTCCAACATGGCCGTTCTAGGGCTAAGTGGAAAACTCGGATCAGAGATCAGGAGAATAAGAAAAAATCACAATTAATTAGTATTTTTTATTTTTTAAAATAGTTATCATACATTTTCGAAATGATTAGCTCAAAGATAATTAATTCATTTTATTCAAAATTTATAATTTATTCTTGTTTTTAAATATTTAAAAATTTTAAAACTAATTTATATTTTTTAACGTAAATTTACAGCTCTTTAAAAGGTTTTTTTTTGACATTTTGGCATTCAAAGTGTTGGTTATATTTACGAATCTAGAATTATATAAATTTTCTAGATTCGATTCAAAAAATGCATTGAGTTTAAAAATAAACCCGATATCCCTTGGTTAGAATAAAAAAAAGAGAACGAGTTCAAACTAATTAGCCAC
Source organism: Brachionus calyciflorus (assembly GCA_002922825.1). Taxonomy (NCBI): domain Eukaryota; kingdom Metazoa; phylum Rotifera; class Eurotatoria; order Ploima; family Brachionidae; genus Brachionus; species Brachionus calyciflorus. The sequence goes on along the minus strand of NTPY01000885.1, from coordinate 1,656,656 downwards.
ACAACTTTCAAAATCTAAGTCAAAACTAACTCGCAATTCAAAAAAAATTTCTAATAGTCTACCTTTTGAATTAAATGCTATATAATATTTTTATTCATTTAATTAACATTAAATTAAAATGCGTACTTCTATTCGTTTATCAAAAGAAAAATCTTCAATTATAATGTTTTAATTTTGAATTTTTTTTTAGTTAGTTTCAAAAATTTATGTTTATTTTTCATATTTTCATAAGCCAATACAGCTCTATTAGAAAAATTTACACAAGTTTAAATAATTATAATCAATTTCTCTCTCTCTCTCAATTTTTTCCGCCGAAGAAGAACGAAAAAAAATATAGAAATGATTATTTTATGATTTCAAACTACTGCAGTTATAATTTGTTATCAAGCTTAAAACGCAATGAAAAAGAGGGAGAATTGAAGTTGAATGCCTTTTGTGTCAAAACTAGTTTTTATTTTTTTTTATTTTCATTTATGCGCATATTTTTATTCATTGTTTTCTAATATTTTCTTTTATATGTATAGAAAAAAAAAGTTGCAAGTTGAGTGTTTTTCAATTTCTATATAGTTGCAATAATATTTTTCAAAATTAAAAAAATACTAAATCGCTTTTTGCCGATATATCGTCATATAATAATCATAATGTAAATCATAATTTCCCTAACTTTAAAAAAGCAAATTATAAACTCTCAATTAATTTTTCTCTCACTGACAGACTTTCACTCTTTTTTTCTCTCGCTCTCTCTCTATTATTCAATGTCAGATAGAGACGAAACTAAATAGAAAAAAAAATCAATTTTTATTTTTTTTTTAAATTTTTGGTCAAATTTCATTCATTAAATAAATGAAATGAGTAAAAAATTAAAAAAAAAAAATTTTTTTCAATATTTATTTTTTCCCAAGACCAGAGGCCAATTTGTCTTCAGTTTTTTTTTGTTGTAAAAGTTTTATGTTTTTTCCCATAAGTTCTTTCATGCTTTAATAAATTTAAAAATTGTATTTTCTACCAATTGGCTTTACGAAATTTTTACTTAAGTGTTTGTGAACAAAAATAGAGATGTTTTATTTTATGTCCACTATAATATTTTGTTTAGAATTAATTTTTTCGAGATGTCGCTTTGAAAAAAAGAAGAAGAATATCGACAAAATTTAAAATCAAAAATAACAATTGATATTTTTGGCAAATTATAAATTAATAAAATTAAAAAAAAGAAAAAAAATGGTTGTTTTATACTAATAATAATTAAGAAAAAAAAATTTTTTGACAAGAAGTTTTTTTATTTTTTATTTAAACGAGAGAAAAAATTATAAATAATAAATAAAATTCAAAATACTCAATGTTGACGAATCAAATTTATAATCAACAATTAGCCTTTTACGCCCCTCATTACTTAAGTCCAGAACAAATAAAAAGTAAGCTTTATCTTTATGAATTTTGTTTATTTCTAATCTCTATTTCCTTTTTTTGATTAATTAAAAAATAGTAGAGCAAAATTGATATACAATATAAAGAAAAATATTAATAAATGTATACATGTTTAAAAGTTATTAATATTTTATTTTTATTTTTGGATTCAATCCAAATATTTACGAAAATTTTTGTTAAAATCGATCAAACTGTCTTGAATTTCGATTCGCTAGTTTGGTTTTAATTTTATTATAATTTTGACATTTTGGTCGTTTTTTGCAAATATTTTATGAAAAAAAAATAAATAAAATATACAAGACATTTTTGATTTTGAACATATATTTGTATATATATAAATTTTTTTTTCATATAATTAGGTCGATTTATAACTGATCCTTAGTAAAAACAATAATTAAAAAAAATAAAAAATTTTGACAATATTTTATTTTTCTTAGTGGAAGCTAACCTAGATCATCAAGAGTACGCACAAATGAATAGAGAAATAAGTCCTCTAGGTCTTCATAATTCAAATACGTATGGATTCGATCAAGTAAATTGCCTTTTTATATTTAACAAAAAAAATCTATAACCAATTTAAATTCGAGTCTATGAAGATACTCCTTACAAAATTTAATATAATATTCTTTTTTTTTTCAAAATTTAAAAGGAAATATTTTTTATTAAATGGCCCAAAAAGCTAATATTCAAAGTCTAGAATTTACCATAAATTAGATAACTAATGTCAAATAGAATTTAAATTAAAACAATAAATTAAAATTATTTAGCGGTTTATTTTTTATATTCTATCTAAATAATTTTTGATAACAAAAATAAAGTCTCAAGGGTTATTGATAAGATTTTGTTTTTCTTTTTTTTTTAATTTAAGTCATTGTTTTAGGAACATTTCAATTTTTTTTCATTAGGATTTAAAAAGCTGTGTACTCTATTACCTTTTTTGATGAAGTTAAGTTTGTTATTGTTTATTTATTTCATAAAGCCCTTGATTCTTTAATTTGTATAATCAAGTGGTACTGTAGGGTAAATTATAGCTTAAATGGATGTATTGACCTAAAATTAGTAATCTCAATTTAGAAGGTGTAATTTAAATTACTTAAAACTTCAATTAAGGTCAAATATAAACAGGATTTATAGAGTATTTTTTGAACAATTTTTAACAAAAAAATATTTCCCAAACCATAAAGAATTTAATCGATGTATCATAGCAAGTTATTTTTAATGTTTAAGGCGCACCAAATCATAAACCTTAGTTAAAATTTGAGAATTACTAAGCCTTAATAACTTAAGTTTATTTTAATAAAAGTATTTCAAAAATATTTTGAAATAAAAAATGTTTATCAAAAGTTGGCGTTTATTATTTGACTATGAGTTTCTTCGTTATATAAAATAAAATTAACTAACACAAAAAAATAATAAAATTACAAGGAAAAATGGTTTATATTTAAGGTTTCTAGTGTAGAACAATTTAAGATAAAAATTCTATGCAAAGTCTCCCTAGATAGGATCACTTAATTTTTATTCGAAGATTTTTCGCAATCGTCATTTAATTTAGCAATAACTAAAAATTTTAATTTTTTTTAATATTCTAAATTGAACAATTGAAAATCTAGGATAGTTTCTTATTCTGAAACAATCGAAAATAAGGGAAAAAAATCCATTTTTAAGTCTTTGGTGAATTATCATTCATCGTTTTACTGATCCTGTTTATTTGAGATTAATTTTAAATTTTGATTTGAATAAATCATTCTAAAGAGTAAATCTTGGTACCGAAGAAAAAAAAATTAAAGATAGAAAATCGCTATAAAATTGCTAAATTATAAATTTATTTTATATTTTTTGTTGACATTTTTGTCAGTGCCAGTGGTCGCCACATTTACGGTCAGATAATTTTTGTTCTTTGATAATTGGTTCGTACCAATTGTTTAAAAGAACGTATCTTTTTAGTTTTAGCTTCCAATCAATTTTTCACTTTTTATAATTACCACATTAAATAAAGAATAGGAAGTTGATAATTTTTGTGAAATATAGCCAAATTGTTGAAGTCTCATTTTCTAAGCATACTTAAATTTAAATAGAAAATTTTAGAAAATATAATTACCAAAGTTGGCAAACACAGAATTCATTCAAAAGTCAATTTTTTCTTTACATTAATTAAATTTAGCTTTTGAAAATACTTTAATTTTTCAATTAAAATAATTTTGAAATTATGCACCTAATTAAATCAAATCTAATTATTAAAATAAAAATAAAAAAATTGGAGAATCAAAATCGACTCTTAAATTAAAATAAAACAAGATGATTAACTAAGGAAACCTTTGCAACAAGGTCTGATTTTATTCAGACTCCAACTTCCAGGTGCTTAAGACACACAAACATATAGAGAAAAAAAAAAGAATCACATTTAATTTAGATAATTTTAAAAATATGACGATTACATCAAATTCTCTACCTAAGGTGTTCATAACAAAAAAATGTTTCTATTTTGATAGAAACTATTCAGAAATAAAAAAAATTAAATGTATAATTTTTTTCTCATTATATTTAAGGAATTTTTATTTAATACTCCAGGTGCTTAAATAAAAAATCCCAGATCTAAAATTAATAAAAAAAAATAATCACATTTTCTAATTCTAATAATTTAAATGAGTATTTTAATTTTACGAAATTTTAATTTTTAATCCGTTCCGTAGGGTCAAGGTTAAAGTCCATAGTAACCAAGAGAATCGACTCGAATACAAAAAAAAATTAAAAATATATTTATTATTTTTTTAATTCTTTTAGAATAATAACAGTGACGAGAATTCGCGAATTATAATAGACGACATGCTTTTATATAAAAGCTATTATGCTACTACTCAAAACTTGAACACTTGTTTGGCTATAGACTGCACATTGGCTCAAAATCAATTGACACCAACGTGTTTGTCATCATCGTCGTCTACTACATCTACATCATCGTCAAGCACATCTATAAATACAAGCGAAGTCGATACGTTGACAAAAGTGACAATAAATAGTCAAGACACTAATAATCCTCCTAATCATCTCAAAAATTATAATCTTAAAAAAAATAATTTTATATTTAAAAACGTGAATAAAAATTTGACGCCTAGTAGTGTCAATTCACCATGCACGTCATCGTCTAGTGAATGTCTTAGCTCAGACGAAGGCTACGTTGGTAGTTATTCAGAGAATTATGAGTCGAATAAAAAGAGACAAGTTCAATTGTATAATCAACATCAAAATTTAATACTCTATTTATACAATAATGGTTTATTGTATCCAAATTTAATTGAACAATCTCAAGACGATGAAAATATAAATATAGAAATTCCTGCTTTATTCGAAGTTGAGAATAAAAGTGATGAAAATATTTCTAATTTATTAGTAAATGATGATCAAGTTGAAATTGAGACAAATTTAAAAATTTTCCCAAAAGACAGTGAGATTAAGGAGATTAAAAACGTGTTGTTCGAGGATTTGAGCGCGTCTTTTTTACTTGATAGTACAGAAGAAATTGAAAAATTGTCTCAACAAGTTTTAAACGAAAAAAAAGATGAGGAAAATTTAGATGAATGTGAAATGGCAACGACAAATTGGCGTAAAATAGTTGAAAAGCGTAAACTTAATGAGATTAAGTCACGTGAATTTTCACTTGAAGACGAATGTGATCTTAATGCTTATCTCAATGAAATAGATATGAATTTAGATTATTCTCAATTGGATCAAATTTATCTCAATTCAAAAACGATCTTCTTAGATGTTGATCAATTCTTGAAATTTAGGAATAATAAAATGGCGTTTAATCTAAGAAAGTATCATGAGTATTTACTCGAGGAGAAAAAACCTAAGGCCATGAAATTTCTATTTGAAAATTTACATGTCGATTCGATACCTGAATTTGTGCCTATTATTGAAAATGAAGCTAATTATTGCTGTTATGATGATAATTATGAATCTGAATCGAATGAATATGACATGAATGAGCATTATGCTCAACATGATGATGCTGAATACACAATGATTGACGGTAAGGAACTCTATTCATTTTAAAAAAAATCTATTTCGTAGTTTTAAAGACCTAGAAGTCTTAAACCCTTCAGTATTTTATTTTTTGACTGACATTTTCGAAGGCCAGAACTACATTTAATTTAAAAAAAGACCTGAAAATAAAACGAAAGAATTTTAGGTCTTAATTTTTATTTTTTTATGAAGAATGGTATGACGGACTACTCGGAAAAATTCTTAACTTTATGCCTTCTTTTTAAAAATTTAATTTGAAAAAAAAAACAAAAAATTTCTTTGAAACTAATTCGTCATAAAACTTGTTGAAATTATTTTTCTTAAATATTTTTTAAGGTAAAATTTTTTCAATTTAACGCGTGTAAAATTTTCTTTTTATTTAAATATATTATAAAAATGATTATTGCTTTTAATGTATTTGCTATCAAATAGTTTCTGATAAATTTAGAAAGTTCTTTGTCGAAGATTCTTTGCCTAGTAATTCTCTTTCAGGTAGCTTTCTTGGTCTTAAGTAGGGTTGTGTTTCGTAATAATTTTTTAATTCGGAAGCCACTCTAATTCGGCCAAAATGAGGTGGACAAATAAAAGTAATTAAAACATCTGAAAACACTGAAAACATAACTACAGTAGTTTACGAATTGAAATTTCCTTACGAAACCGAACCTTAGTCCGAAATTTTACGGGTAACAATTATTTAAATCCCAATAAAATTACCAAACATGTTTAACCTTGGACAAAATTTCATATTTTTTTTCAGTAATCGAAAATAAGTTTGAAAAAATAATATATTTAAAGAAAAATAACATCTTATCTCTTCTAGGTTTAATTTTTAAAAAAAATGTAATATTTTATAATATTTAATTTATTTTAAAGGTGAATTAAATGAAGAAAATTTTAATAAAGAAGATTCGCCAAACTATTTATTCGACACGACAGTTACTCCACATGAATTAGACGATATGGAGTCAACACCAGCTTTAGAATACGATTATCAAACTGAAGAATATGAAGATTATGATGATCAAGTATACATAGACAGTTTAACTGAAGAAGAAGCTATAGCATTGCTGAGAAATGAATCCGAAATTTATGCTTTACAAATGGCACAAGCATCAAAGTATGGACTATTGGGTGAAAACACACAGAAAACGAGCAAAAAATCAAAATCAAAAAGTCGTTTTAACAGCGGTCACACTGATGATTTATCCAAAACAGATATATTTGAGAATGTATTTAATTTTGATGATGAAAATTTCGATGTAGATCATTATGATTATACGGACGAAATTTACATTGAAGAAGGCGGCTACGCTCAAAACTCAAACATATCGGCTTCGCTAAGAAATTCATTATTGAAACTACGCAAACAACGACGTCATTTGACGCGTTTATTAAATTTAAATAGTACTAAAAACAATTCTAATGGTTCCACTACACCTTCGTCAACAACTTCATCTCTAACTACATCACACTTAGGCCTCTACAAACAGCACATAGTTGGTCAATCAAAAAAACCATGCATGTATATGTTGACTGAGGGTAGATGTCTAAGATCAGATTGTCGTTTTGTTCATGATCTCAAGACAATTACGTGTAAATATTGGCTAGAAGGTGAGTGTCTAAAAGGAGATAATTGTGAATTTTTACATGAAATTGTTGAATGTGATCAATACAGTGTCAAATCGCATAATAAAGTCAGCTCAAGTTTCAAGTCGAAAAAAGAACTCAAAGCTAAAAAAGATTTTAAACTAGATACTGAAGAATTTCCAGCTCTTGGCTTAAGTACTACAAAACAAGCATCACCAAAAAGCAAGCCAGTTTCACTTGCCAATGTAGTCAAGAAAAATCCACAGAAAAAAGACAAAATTGAAAAAGTCGAGGACAAAATTAAAGAAGAGAAAAAAGCCAAAAAATCTGAGCATAAAGCACGTGGTGGTAAAAGTGTCACTTCTTCTAATACTCCAGTAATTCAAATTACCCTCAAGCCATCAACAACGACGAAACAGTCTAAAAAAGCCAATAGCTGTGGAAATAGCAGTGTGACTTCTAGTGGTAGTTCAAGTGCCACAAGTAGTCGAGCGAATAGTAAAATTCGTAGCAAAAAATAAAAAAAAAATTCTTAAAAAAATAAATAAAAAGTTAAATATTGAGATAAAATTTTAAAAATCAAAATTGGATATCTTTTTTTTTGTGTGCGTGTAAGAGTGTAATTTTTTTTTTTGTTTCTTTTCCTACCTTGACATAAATGATGATAAATTCAAACTTAATTCTTTTTTTTTTAAACTTTCATGGTTGATCTAGGCTCTTTTTTTCTATATGTGTATGTGTACCAATTTTCTGGATTTTCAAAAATCCAGTTGTTTTTTTTTCGCGTTCCTGACCAACCTCTTTATGTAATTTTTCAATTTTTTTTTCTTTCAATTTTCATAGACAACTCAATTAAATTTAGTAATTTTTTTTTCGTCTCTTAAGTGTATATGTAGATGTGTTTTTTTTCCATATGAATTTAAAATATTTGGAAATGATTGTAAAATAAGCTTTGCTTAAATTTGTAAGTGTTCGGAAACAGTATGGAATAAGTTTAAACATTTTTTTTTCACTTATTATTTTTCTTATTCGAATGACGGCAAATATTTTAAATTCACCTTTAAAAAAATTGTAATTTTCTATTAGTAACGTTTATAAAAAAAACGAATCTAATTTTTTTTTTACCTATTTTTTTGTAATTTTCTAAAATTAAGCAAATTTAATGAGAGTAGTCTATTTTTTTTGTCAAAAATTTTCATTTTTTTTGTCATTTCGAATTCAAATGGTTTGTCATTATCGAATGTTCAAGGTCTTTTTTTCATGTTCAATTTTTTTTTCTTTTTGATTCGATTCCTTACGGTACGGTGAGCTTAGGCACATCAAATATTTCAAAAATATAATAAGCCTAATAAATTTAAGAATAAAATCAAGAGTGAGATCTAATTTTTGTGTCAAATTTAGAAATTTTGTGTCGTAAGTTTTACAGTCCGGAATATTTTTTGCCTTTTTTTTTTTTAAATGTTCGTCTAATCCATTTTATTTTTGATTTTATCTCATATTTACTTTATATTATTGTAATTAAAAAAAAATTCAAGCAAAAAAAATAATTAAAATAAATTCATTAAAAAAAATCAAATGTCTTTTAATTTTTTGACCTTTAGAATTTATAAAATTCAAACACAGAAATATTTTTTTGGACCACAAAACTTAGAAACTAATTGATCGAAGTATTTAAATGATTAAACGATTCCATCAAGCTGTAGATTTGGTGGATTCCAATTATCTTTACCAAGCGTGATAATCCTTTTCATTTCTTGGATTTTAGTCTAAGCATCAGCGATTTTCACCGTTAATTATTTTCTAGAGCAGATTAGTAGCCGATTTTCCTAAAAGATCAAGAGGTAATCACGGTTTACCGTTCCGGACGCTTTTAAAAAATCAAATAAATTATAAGAATTGATTCTTTGTTATCGATTGCCTTGCTAATATCATCGACTAATTTTATAATTGCATCCATCGTGTATTTGTTATTTTTTAAACAATTCCGGAACGCTGTGTTAATATAAAATTAATGAAGTTCAGGGACATCTACAATCAAAAGACGAGCTGATTTTAAAACATCGACTTAAATCTCATTCGGCCCTGTTGTGCTCCCTATCTTTTGGAGACCTTCTATTTGAAATTTTTCCGTCATGAAAAATGACTCAAATAAAAGATCAAAGAGCTTTTTATGAATCTCTTACAAAAATTAAAAAAATAACGTTTTTAAATAATTTTATTTATACCGTAAACTCTCGATAGTAGTACCGGTATAAATTCGAAAACTTCCAAAATTGGACCCTCCCTTTTTTTGAAGCTGAAAGGTCTGTGAATAGATTTTAGTAATAAAATCACTGGGTAAACATTCGAAACTCCAGATTTGTACCACGGTATAACTTTCGAGGGATTACGGTAATTATTTACATTTTCTTGTTACATTCGTCTTATTTTTTTATGTGAAAGACTTGTCGCGTTTTTTGAAAAAAATGCGACAAGCCTGATTAGAAGTCATCATCAAGTCTGAGGAGAAAGTTGATTCCTGAGTAGAAATCATCTGTGTCTCTCTGCAGATCATAATTTATATTGTTTAAAATTGGTAAAAATCTAACGATCCCTCTGCGACCACTACTGCATTTTTATATCTTCATGGGCAGTGTAAGCAAAAGGGACTTTTGTTAATAAGAAAAAAAACAAAAATAAAATGAAACCATTTTTCTTAAATATGTACTAAAGAAAAGGCTCATGTGATTTACTTAAGTTAAGTGACAAACAAAGATGATTTCTACTCAGAAATCCTCAACGTTTCATGGATAATATTTTTGTGTTAGCTGCTAGATAATCTCTTACATTTATTTTTAAATATTTTTGAAACTCAGTTTCCAATGTTAGACCATGTTTGCTGCTTTGATAGCTTTTGAAAAATTAAAATTAAATTTTTTGACTAAACCATAATGTGGTGATTTTTTTGGACTTAAGATAATCTGATAATTTTGTAAATTTAAACCCATTAAATAAAGGTCAAACGTCGATCTGTACAGTGCTGGGTGTCCCTACGATATTGAAAATAAAGTTTTCAGTATTAAGGTACGAAGACGTGATGACAAGTTAATTTGACCTTTTCCAAAACAACGTATCGCGGATACGCCTAAAATAAAACAATTTAAATATCATCTGTTGGACCATAAAAATGTGTTCCCAAGCCTCGGTTAGCAAAGGCGTCGGCTAAATTTCTCGCGTATTTGCTTTGTCACCTTTAATTGCCGAACATTCTTAAAATTCCAAATGATATATTGTAAACCAAACAGACTTTCTAAAAGGTGCTTTTGTTTTAGCTATGCCAATATGTTCATCGTGGTTAATGGTTATGTTTTTACTCTTCAATTTTTCTGTTATGACAATTTGAAGGCTTTTGAGTTTAACTCCAGAGTTAATGACGGTAAATTGCTCTTTTTTCTGGACAAAACATTGAACTGTTTGGCGTAGAACTTCAAACTTTACAATTTTATAATTACATTTTGGAGACTTACATCTCAAAAAGTGTATTCTGCATTTTTTTTTGTCACAGCTGGTTAGGCTTGTTTAGTCTCTATAAAACAAACATTTGTTGAAGAGCCAAAATTGTTTTTTGGGAACTTGCAAAAGATCTTTGAAATTTTCCTTTATAAGAGTTCGTAACGCTTAAAAAGTGTTTGTCAACTATTATCTGATGGTGTCATCCCATTTCAGAACATTAGCAAATCAGAACATGCAAAATAGAACATAAAAAAATATCAAAAAAAAAATCACATGACCATTTTAGAACATCTCAAAATAGAACTTCTCATTTTAGAACACCAAAAATCCTTATTATTCTATATCAACTTTTACCAAGCGAAAGAATATAAATTGTCTTAAGAAATATATGAGAACTTAATTCCGATGAGAGTGAGTTTGACGATTTTATTGATTTGTATTCGATAATTTTGATATTTCAGATTATTGATATCAAAAAGAAAATTTATCACAAATAACGAATCGTTATAAATTTATTTTATTTTAAAGGAGAATTTTAGTACGGTACGTTTTTTCGTGTCGTGATAAAATTATACCGAATCATAATTTTAAAGAATTTTTTAATGGTCCTTCTAGAAGTTGATTGATAGATTTTCCTAATAGAATAAAATTTATTCGCCTAATTACAATGACTTAATAAATAACAAGTTAGCTTACTTCTGTCTAACTAACGATAAGTTAACCTACGATAAGCTTGCTAAAGTTAGTTTACTCATAGCTAACGCAAACTTTCATCACTAAACGAAACGTAATTTTTTAAATTTATGATTTGGATAATTTAGGAGAAGTGCAGTTTGTGTGAAAACCATATTTACAAGAAGAAGAATATACATGTATATTGTCGACAAAATTATCGTTTTCAAAATTCCTAATTTGTTTTCCAATTCAGCTTCAGAAAAATTTTAAATGATTCATAAGACACATATTTATCTAACTATTAAATATAGATAAAATTACATCAAATCAGATTGTCATTGTATTAAATTACATATATTTTGGCATGGAAGAATTTTTTTAAAATTGTTTACTTTACTTTATAAAAATGTATAAAAAATTGAAAATCGATTAAAAATAAATCAATCATCTTATAAATAAATCTGACTGAAATATTAAATAATCAACCATATTTCTAAACATTTACTGTATTTTAAGAATAAACAAAAAAAAATTCAAATTCAAAAAATTTCATTTTCTCACTACTAAATGTAAACAAAGTTTCAATTCAAGGAAAATTTTTCTTTCCTGTAACAATTCAAATATAACAGATCAAAATTAGATAAAAATCAAACTTAAAATTGATTAAAACTAAAATTATAAAACGATTAAAATTAAATTTAAAAGAAAAATATATGAAATTGATAAAATAAAAATTAGATCAATTTAATTTGAAACAAAAACTTCCTTAAAGAGAAAATAAAATTTATCGAAACAAAAATTTAAAAAAACTGATATTTCAACATTAAGACAAGTGATTTCTTTTTCGTAATTCTCAAAGCTCGTTTAGACAAGATAATAAATTTTTTTTTTTAAATTCACTTTTTTTTTCAGTAATCATATTCTCTGATAAGTGTGTAGATTTCTTAGTTCAGATAATAAAAAATATTCAATTTTACTTACTTGAAATGTCCCTCTTGCGAATAAGTAATAAAATTTATAAGATAAGTTATATTTTTTTCGAATTAAGATTAACTGAATTACAACCAAAAAAAATGATAAAGTGAATATAAAAAATAAATTAGAATAGCAGATTTTCAGTAATTTTATTCACTAGTTTCAAATTATTTAAATTTAAAATAAAAAAAAGAGATAAAAATCTAAGTCTTATTTAATTCACTTGAAAATTTAAAAATTTGCTTTTGTTTCTAAATAAAATATATATATTTTTTAAAAAATATCTTATTGATTATTGGCTTAAACAAATTTACACTTTTTCTTAGGTACAATTATTAAGCAATGGTTTAAAGTTTTTAAATTTCTCAATAAAAGAAGCAAAAAATAATTGAGCATATCAATAGAAAAAAAAATTATTTTGCATTAAGAATTTCCGATTTTTTTTTGTATTTGTTTACATTATTTTTTTAGCCTTTGAAATTGGCTTTCAAGAGAATTCAATTACAAATTTTATTTTTTTGTTTTGTTTGGGGCTTATTTGTTTGTTAAACCAAAGTCTGTTTACGAGTAAGAAAAAATTTTTACTTAAACTAACATATCAAAAATGGTTTCTCTGTCTTTTCAACACCTTGGAATTAATTTATCATTTTTTTTTTCTCTCTCTTTTTTTTCAGAGCTATCAAATTTTTATTTCGTACAGATTTAGGGAAAAAAGGCATAACAGAAGAGAAAAACTTTAAAGCGAACGAATAAGTATTGATAAATTCTGATAAAGAAATATTCAAAAGAAAGAGAAGAGAAAAAAAAAGTCTAAAACTAGATTAGATTATATTGATGATTGAAGGTTTCTAGTTTTGTTCTGTTTGAAAATATTTATTAATTTTGTTAATTTCAATTGATTCCATTCGTTTCCAGCAACCAGCATTCAAATGCCAGCCATACGAAAATTAAAAAAGGAAAAAATACAAATCTCCTAAACTTGTATTCATTAATTTTTCTTAGTTATTTTTTTCTATCTTTTCGTTATCGTTTTTTTTCGAATGAGAATTAAGTAACTTATTCAAATTAGCATTCGAATCAATCTTAATCGTTGAGTTTTATTCACATTAACTGAAAGCTAGATATTTTAATTAAAACAAGACAAGTCAAATTAAGATTAGAATTTGGTTTAAGATTTCAATAAAACAATATTGCCAAAATCATTAATCGCTCTAACAACTCATACTACTTTTAGGTTCCTTAATGATCTAATACTTTTCTTCATAATAATTCAATAGCTATTAATATTTTTGTTTTGTAAAAAAAAATGTATTTTAAATTTTTGAAAAATTCAATTTCTTTTTATTTTTGTATTTAAGATTCCTCCGAAATATATGACACATTTTGATAAAATAAAAAGCCAAAATCACCCATTACAATGTGTGAATTCTTTTCTAGAATAAAATAGGCAAAATTTTAATAATGATTTTCTATTACTGATAAGTTAAATTTGAACGGTTAGTAAAGGTTCTAGAAAAAGACATTTATAATTTTAACAAAATCTTATAATTTATTGGATTTGGTTTTGATTTGATATTTCGAATGATTTCTTAGACCTTTAAGCCTCAAAAAAGTGAGTGGTCAAACTTCGGTTTTGTACCGGTCCTACTATCAAGAGATCACGGTAATCTAAAATTTTACTTACAAGTTTCATTTTTCATCTTAAGAACCAGGTTCTAGGTCAGTATTATAACGATAGTTTTTCATTTATTTTTCATCAGTTATTTAAATATTGTCAGCAACTTCTTTTGCAATAAAAAAATAAAATAATATCTTGGCGACTAACAGGTCATTTTAAGCCAAATTTATCATTTAAATTAATATTTCGCAAGTATCCTTTTAAATTTTATGTATTGAAGAATTTTACTTAATTCCTACAGTAGCTTTGTTTTAATTCCGTTAACTATTACACTAAAGATTCTAAGGGTTCCAAAGCTTTTTCAAATAAGATTTTTGTTTACAATAGTTTTATTTTTTATACATTTCTTATAAACTTTTTTTACTATAAAAAGCTTAGTATTTGTCTACAACGCAAAAGCTTATTCGATAATGATTAAGAAAATCATCAAATACAAATAAATACAATTTTTTTTTAAATTAGATTTTGATAGATAAAATATTTTAAGTGATGAAAAAATTTTTAAATTTTTTGATTTTTTGCATTTTAAAGTATCAGAATGGTAAAATTTATTTTTGCCATTCTTTTTCCTTTTTCTTAAGGATCTAATTGATTATTTGTTTAGACAAAATCAATCAATCGTACAATGCAAAAATATACTAATTCGCTAAATAGAAAAAAAAATATTAAACTAAAAAAAAATATGATTGGATCGTTAAAAATAATAACTTGAAATCTGATAAGTCGAATTAAAAAATAAATATTTTTTATTTTTTAAACAATAAAAATCAATTTTAAGAAAAAAAAAACTCTAAAATTATTTATTTTGAAATTATCTCATTAATAATATTTAGAATTAAAAGACGTGTGGATTAGAAATCCAAGTTTCTTCTTTTTTTTTAATTTGCAAATAATACTAGCAGCATTAGGTCTAGTCTAAAGGGAGAATGAGATAATCTGTTTTATGATTTTTTTTTGCTGCTTTTTTTTTTAAAAAAAACATAGTATTTTTTCCTAGCTTGTTCAATTTTTGATTAGGTTACTTTTTAGAGGAAAAAAAGTAATAATTCAGCAAGAAATATCTCAAATTAATCGTTAAATTTATTTCATCAGGTTCATCTAGAGAATTAAGATGATAAATAAATTTTTTGTTTTTTAGCTAATTAATCCCTTTTTTTTCTTTTCTTAAATCTTAAGATAAAACTTTGATAAATTGCTAAATATTACGAATGAATAAAGCATTATTGGAAGAATCTAATTCATCAAGTTCTATAATTCCTCAGACTTACATCCTTAGCAATAATTATAGCATAGCTTCATTGGTGGTAGAACAACGAGACATGTCTTCAGCATATTTAAATCTTAAATCTGAACTTCAATTGGACGGTCAGTCTAATTTTTCGCCCAATTCTGATTTAAGATCAAATGACGATGTGACCAATGCAAAAAATAATTCTTTAAATTTAGACGATTCGAAAAATTTTGTAAATCCTGATGCATTTGGCTCCATAGGCTCTAGTTATTTAGGTCAAAATTCAAATCAAGCTAATTCAAGTGAAAAATATTTGCATCCTAAATTAGCGTCTATAAAAGTTCAAATTGAGTCGAAATCCTTATGGGATGAATTTGATCAATTGGGAACTGAAATGATTGTTACTAAAGCCGGACGGTAATAAAAGAATATTTTTTTTTTAAATAAGGCTAAAATTAAAAAAAAAATTTTATTCTAATTTTTTAGACGAATGTTTCCTACTTTTCAAGTAAAAATTTCTGACATGGATATGAATTCTGATTATATGCTTATGATGGATTTTATGCCCTTAGACGATAAACGCTATAGATACGCATTTTATAG
Organism: Brachionus calyciflorus; assembly: GCA_002922825.1. NCBI lineage: Eukaryota > Metazoa > Rotifera > Eurotatoria > Ploima > Brachionidae > Brachionus > Brachionus calyciflorus. Next base: position 1,640,967 of record NTPY01000885.1, on the reverse strand, counting down.
GTACATAGAAAAATTTTAAAAAAAAATAAAAATTTTTTAAATTATTTTTATTTTATTTTAGTTCTAGTTGGGTAATAGCTGGTAAAGCTGATCCGCATCTTCCGGGTCGTATACACGTACATCCTGATTCGCCTCAAAAAGGCAGTCAATGGATGAAAAATGTAGTCACTTTTGATAAACTAAAGTTAACAAATAATTTAATGGACGATAATGGTCATGTAAGATTATTCCGTTAACCATAAAAAAAATATATTACCAGAAAAATTAATTCCTTATTTTTAAAGATAATTTTAAATTCAATGCATAGATATCAACCAAGATTTCATATAGTTTATTTGGGTGAACATGGTTCTCATTACTCTTCACTCGCTTCAGGATCATCAGGCTCAAAAAGTAAAGCGTCTAAACAAGCAGCTATGGTAAATTTAGCCACATCGGCTCTAGCTTCATCATGTTCACCTCAGGACGGGGATTTAGGTCAGCTAAAAACAAATCGAAAATCAAATTCAAGTTTAAATATGGCCAATTCAGAGTATCAAAATTATAGAACATTTATATTTAGCGAGACTAAATTTATTGCGGTGACGGCTTATCAAAATCATAGAATTACTCAATTGAAAATTGCATCAAATCCATTTGCTAAAGGATTTAGAGATTGTGATCCAGAAGACTGGTAATTTTAAATTTTTTACGCTTATTTCCTTACTTATATTAATAGTTGCAAACAAAATACTTAGATATAAACAAAACAAAAAATTCATCTATGAATCCGAATTTTAACAAGGCATATCTTAAGATTGTTTATTTATTAATTATAATCTGAATTTATTTTTCCTGAATGATTTGGAGCATCGATTTAGTAATCCTTTTAAATTTCAATTTAATAAAAATATCTATCTAGTTAATCTATTTTAAATCTATTGGTTGTTTTTGTAAAATTCCGAATTTTAAAAAAATAAATTAAAAAATCATAAACTACCGTGCAGTTTGTAAATTTTAATTTAATTAACCATGTTACCAAACGTTTAATTGGCGTAATTTAGTAGAAATGATAAACTAAAATTTAAGAATCCTGAGGCTTTTTTCAGTATTCCTCTTTGAATTTTAATTAATTTTTTTTACTAATTTTTCTCTTAAACAAACAAAAAATGTATTATACTTTGAAATGTTAACAAACGACACCATCGGATGCAGTTTGGTTATTTTTAAGAATTTTTAAGCTCTAATAATATAACTACAAAATGAGCTACTAATGATACCCTAAATGAATGCATACCTTATTATAAATTTAATTTTTTTTTGTTGAAATTTTTAGATTAAGTTGAAAAGCGCATCTCTTAAATCTTTTTAGTTTTCAAAATTTATTTCCATTTTTCTTAAGTCAACTTAATGAATCCTGAGTCTTATTCATAGATCAATTAATTTTTATTTTACAAATTATTCAAAAAAAAAAATTTTTATAATTTTTGTATCCTAAGCTAACCTTTAGTCCGGAAAAAATAAGAAAATTTTTTTTCATTTTTGTAATAATAAACAACTAAAAACTCTGAAAAAAAATCAAATTTTCGAAAAATTTTTGGAATGATTCAAATGATGTCAATTTATCAATATTATACAATAAAAAAACAATCTTAAATTTTTCTTCGACATGTTCCTGATAGGGAGAAAAATTCTGAGGATTTTATTATTTAGACGCTTTCTTCAAATTTAAAAAATTATATTTATTTTTAGTGTTGCCGAAGTATTAAATCAACTAAATCAATCGCCAAATCAAAGAGCATTATTAAGAAATCAACGCAGCTTAGTAAATAGTACACCAAATAATTCATCAAACAGCAATTCAAATGCAGCTACATCTGCATTAAGTATTTTGAATGCAGTTGCCGCTGCGGCGGTTAACGGTCGACAATCACATTCTTCATTTTTAGCCGAGTCACAAATTTCTCCGTCATCTATTCAAGAGCACGCTTTACATTCTCAAATGTCAAGTCCAAATGGAACGCTAAATGGATTTGCTCAGAATGATTATGTTCTATCATCAGCATCTTCTGAATCATCGACATCATCATTGAATTATCATTCAGATGCGGCAGCTTATAGTGCAGCAGCAGCAGCCGCGGCAGCTGCTGCTGTCTATAGCCAATTAGATAATCCATTTTGTCAAGCATATAATCCAATAAATTACCAGTCATCCTCGAATTTAACCAACCAAAATTATAATTTAGGAAATTCGTCAAGTCTAAAAATTCAGTCGAAAAGTTCTGGCTCACAGCGTCATAATCCCTATTCGAGAAGTTCAAATAACAACAATTCTTTATCAAATTCAAATACTGATAACGAATCACAAAACGCTAGTGTTAATGCTGCAGCTGCTATTTTATCAACGCTGGGTGGTGCTGCAGCATATACATCAGCAAATAATCATCCATCAGTACAAAATAGTTATTCAGCAGCACTGTACTATCATCCATATTATACCCATCACTATTTAAACAATCATCCTAATGTTACCAATTATACGTCAAATCCAATAGCCGATTTAAATTCTAATTTAAATGTTCAAAAAAATTAAAGGTTTAATCATTACGATTTTTTTTTTACCAAGATTATAAAAATCAAAGGAACATTTCCTTTTGTTTGTTTTTTTTTCAAAATATAATTTTAGTTTTCATAAGCATTTTTCGATAACTTTGATTTGTTTTTTGGCTATTTTTTTTAAAAAACTTTTTCTTTTTTTTTGTATTAATTTTATTTTTTAATTTAAATGAATTCCAACTTGTTGGTTTTTCTATTATTGTAAATATTTTTTCTAAATTAAATGCATAAAAAGATATAATAAAGATTTTTAAATTAATTTACAATTTTTTTCCTAAATAATAAACCCTAAATAATGAAGACGAAATAAATCTAGCAAAACAACACTATTGCTTAATTTTCTGAGTTGGTCAGAAATTTTAGTATTGGTTATAACGATTAAATCCTTTTTTTAAGTTTGTTGAAATCTATGAATTTTTTAAATTAGTGAGTTCAAGTTTTTTTAAATTAACTCCTAATTTGATACAAAATCAATTAAAAAATTCTAAATCTAATCTTTTTTGTTTGCCTTACCGACATTTTTGGTTTAACTTCCCATATTTTAGTGTTTTTATAGTTCTCCAGAATTATGACTTTTTTTTTTACTTTCATTCTCACCGACAAATTACCTAAATCAACTAAAGGAGTAATTTTTCTTTTTAACAAAGCAGACTGATGATTTACTACTTCACCTGAATTTAAAGTCGGTTTCAGAGAAAAAAGAACTTGAATATTTAATCTCGATTATAGTTTCACTCTAGATAAACAATATTTTTTTAAAAAGAATTTTATTTTAATAATAAAAAAAAAACTTAAAAATTTTTCTAAATATTAAAATTTTTACTTAGTAAGTTAAAACAATGATTAAAAACTAAAAATGAAAAAATTATGGTCTGTTTTGAGCTTTGAGTCTTTTTGTTGACTCTACTACTAGAAAAAATAATAATGAGAATAAGAATAAATAAAACAAGAGATAAAAAAAAACGTTAAAAATGACCAACAAAATAATTACATTAGATGAAAATTTATTGAACTAAAAGTCACGTCTACCATTATTTGGTCTATTGTTTCTTCGCCCTGGTCCTGGTCTTGGTCCTGGTCTATTTCCTGGTCTTAGTCCAGGAAGAGGCTCAGACATATCAAAACCCAAATCAACATCACCTAAGGAGAATTGATCAGACATTACTGGTCTTCCATTAACTCTTCTGTTATGGTCAAACAATTCCATAATTCTTTCTTCTCTTAAGATTGGATTGTTAAATGGACCAGTTAATGGTGGGCCAAAAATTGGTGAACCAAAGGCACCACCTAAACCACCAGCATAAGCACCAGTTGGTGGACGTGCAAAATCAATAGTAAATGGACTTAATTCAACATAAATAAAATAAATTGTTCTAATTAAATTTTTTTTTTTATTTCTAAATACTTGAATATTTGACGTTTGGAAATATTGTGGCCAGTTGGAGCACAAAAGCTTTGTGTAGCTAGGGCTACAAGTAAAAAGTAGACCAACATCGTTTTTTTATTTAGATAATCTAAAACAAAAAAAAATTTATCATATTAAATCTTAGTCTAAAATTCTAAAGCTTAAAAAAAAAATTTAAATTAAAATTGAAATAAAAAAGAACAGCAAAAAGCTGTATAATTCTCTAAACGCACGATTAAAAGCTTTACACAGTCAAGCAGATGGATTATACAGATTTGAAAAAAAAATACTACGCCAAACGATTTTTTATTCAAATATTATAACTACTGTAAAAAGTCTTGTTACTCGCTTTTATTAATAAAATGCTTGTTTAGAAAATATGATTTAAAGAGAGAGGGGGTACTAAAGAAACCAACATAAAAAACACACTTTGTATACTGTCTTTTTTTTTCTTAATTATAAAAAAATAAAATAATTCATAATTCCATAACTCTTGGTACTTATTAAAATTTTTTCCAGGCACCTAATTGAGTAATTAAAGTCTCTTTATATACTAAATTAAAATACCGTAACAAAATTTTTAATAAAAAAATTGACAAAGACTTAAAATTAAATTTTCTTCAAATGAATTTAATAATAAATTGAGTATTAATTCTTTAAAAAAAGGTCTAAAAATAATTTTTAAAAGCACTGAAAATTGAATTTATAAAATGGTAAGAACAAAGATATTGCTTGAAAATCTAATCTCAAAGATATCCCTTTTAAATTATGATAAATCTTAAATTTTGTCAAAAATGAGTTGTCTCTTAGTAAGGAAATACTATTTTCTAATGAAATTTAATCTTTTAAAAAAAGACAAAAAAATTTTTTTTTTAAATTTTTTTTATTTAAATTTAGGCTAAAACAATCATAAATACTAAAAAAAAAAGTAAAATGTGAAATTAAGAAGTAATAACATGGTATTTTTGTTTAAAAATAATGACAATTTATAAAATATGCTGCAAATTGTATAAAATTAACAAAAAAAAATAATAAAAAAACAATAAAATAAAATATCTTTTTTTTGTTTGATAAATGGTAATTTAAATAATTGGTGGTATAACTGGAGCAGCTAAGGGATCACGGAATGGACCGAAATGTGGACCACCAAATGGTTGGGCAAATGGACCATCGAAAACAGTTCCATATGGACTAAAAATAAATAATTAAAATTTTGGAAGAATTTTGTTTAAATTTTTTTAAAAAATTACCCTATTAATCCTCCACCTAAACCTGGTAACATTCCTGGGAAAACACCTAAACCACCAAGACCTAACCCTAAACCACCAAATGGCATACCCATGCCTAAACCACCAAATGGCATCATTCCCATTCCTAAACCACCAAATGGCATTCCCATTCCTAAACCACCAAATGGCATACCCATGCCACCTAAACCTAGCATTGGTGCGAATCCGAAACCAAGACCTGGACCACCGAGACCAGGAGTAAGTAAACCTGCAGCTGCAGGTGGTAATGGGGCAGTTGCTGGAGCTGGGGCTGGGGCTGGGACTGGTCCAGCCGCAGGAGCGAAATTTTGTTGCGGCTGTCCAAATCCTTGTGGTTGACCTGATTGACGTTTTTCACGAATAGTTGCAGCATTTACGGCACATAATACCGCCATTAATACAAAGAATGTAACTTTCATTTTTCGATTTCTAATTGAATTTACAAAAAAATTAATTTAATATATAATAAACTTAAGCCAAAAAAGTAACAGAAATTAAAAAGAGTTTGAAAAATTAATCCATCGCTAAATAAGATTACTGTATTGTAGTTTCTTAGTTTTCTATAAATTATAAAAAACTAGTTTTTACAGTTGTTTTTTGAATGAGAGTTTCTGATTGGTTAACTTTAAGAGACATAATTTTTTAAAATGACTTTTAAAAAAGCATGGATAGATTAGATTTATTCAGTGACTAAAATAAGCTTTAGACTTTTTCTAATTCATTCATTGCTTTAATTAAGCATAAAATGCTTAAATTTTTTCTTCAATGGAGTTTTTTGTTATTATTATTTTATTATCTATTGATTAAATAAATTTTTTTAGACCTTACAATTTGAACTACATTTAAAATAAAATATTTAAAAGAATCCCAATTTTAAATCAAGGAAATTATTTTTAGACTCAGAAAAACAAAATACTTTAATAGATACCTTAATAATAAAAGGATCCAAGATAAAAAAGAAAATTTTTTCTTAAATTCCTCAAATACAGCAAATAAAAAGCGACTTGTATTTGAAGCATAAAAAAGCTAATATCTGAGTTTTTTTTTTCTTTAAATTATGCTTCGATTAAAATTTTATAAACTTCAGTCCATATTTTTAAATTCCCATAATTTGATAATAAATGAAATTGCTGAAAAAAAGGACACTAAACCTCCAACCAGCTGAACTTGCGGTTATTTTTGTAAATTAATTAAATAAATGAAATTATTAAAAATCAAAAATATTTTTTTATATTGTAAAAATTCAAATAGAACCTCTTTTCCCTTTTAATTCGAATTATTTTTCAGTATCAAAAAAAATTCAAAGGTCTTCGAAAATTACCGAATCAATCTTTTTTTTGTTGAGGAAATACCGTAAATTACTGTAGGTTAAAAATAGGAAATTACACGGTCATATTTTTATTACCTAAAGGCATTTTAACTTAAAGAAATATATAATTCTAATTATATAAGAAGCAAAAGATCAATTTAGAAATTTTATTTATTTTGTTTTTGCTCAACTAGATAAGGAATTAATAATCAAAAAAAGATTTTGTTTGAGTTTGGAAATTTTTTTATTAAATTTTGGAATTTGTATCAAATTTATTTGAATTAAAATTACTAAAAAAAATCGATTTTAAATTACAATAAAAAATTGAATAAGTAAAAATTCTAAAAAAAAATTATCGCGAAATACATAAAAATTCTCATTTAAAAAAAGTTATTTTTTGTGGATTTTTTTACAAATTTAGTTTTTGTATCGGTCGATTTATATGCTTGTGTATGAACCACTTCCGAAATCACCAGGTGTACCTAATTTAAATTGAGTTGGTCTGCCTGGGATGAATACTGCAGTAAATGGTTTATTTTCGTATCCTTTTGGAGCTTCATAGCTTTGTTGTGGTGCTGGTTGTTGATAAACTGGTTGTTGAGGGGCTGGTTGTTGTGGAGCAACTTCTACGCTTTGTTGTGGAACAGCTTCATAACTTTGTTGTGGAGCTGGTTGTTGATAAACTGGTTGTTGAGGGGCTGGTTGTTGATAAACTGGTTGTTGTGGAGTTGGTTGATATGATGGTTGTTGATAGGCTGGTTGATATGATGGTTGTTGATAGGCTGGTTGATATGATGGTTGTTGTGGGGCTGGTTGTTCATAGACTGGTTGTTGGTAAGCTGGTTGATAAGCTGGTTGTTGATAGGCTGGTTGTTGGTAGGTTTGTTGATAAGATGGTTGTTGATAAGTTTGTTGTTGGTAGCTTGGTTGTTGATAAGCTGGTTGTTGAGGGGCTTGAGCAGGAGGTGCAGCTGGACCAGGAGCTGGTACTGGTACTGGAGCTGGTAATGGTAAGATTCCACTTCTATGTAATGGTTGAGTGTAAGCATTAATCCATGGGTTAACTAATGGACCTCCCAAGTCGTACATTTGTGAAGCCTCTCTAATATTGTTATTAGCACCACCACCTAAGTAAAATCCACGTCCGTCAACAATGACTTCTCTTTTTTTTTTAAGGGGTGCAGCATCAATGACGATTGTGGCAACGACCAAAGCCAATAAAATTGAAAATTTAACCATTTCTGCAGTTCAAACTACTAATCTAATTGTAAAAATTAAAAAAAAAATTTTAAATTTCAAATACTGAAGAAAGCTTAAAGTATATATACATAAAGATTCTTTATTAATCTAAGAAGAAAAAAAATCAACTATTAAGCTTTTCTTTTTTTTTCTACAGAGATATTGAAAAGAATTTGAATTTTTTTTTCATTTGAAACTTATTGTGGTTTTTTAACTTATGTTTCTAAGTAAGCTTTAATCTTAAGTGCTTCTAAAACCTTGAGTTGATTGGTTGTATTTATATTCTTTTTCTTATTTTTTTATATACTAGTAGCTTTTTTTTTCTATCGAATCCAACTGTTTCGAACATGATGCAATTAAGTCATTTTTTATTCAGTGAGAGTCAGAAATATAATGATTTTTTTTAATTTAAGTCTTCTTTTAATCGTATCAAGTAACAATAAAAGAGAAATATTTTTTTTAAAGATTATTTATTCAAAAACAATTAAAAAAACTAAGAGTCTGAATTTGAGTCATCATTTTCTTCTTCTTGATCCTCATCGTCTTCATCTTCTTCTTGCTCTTCCTCTTCTTCTTCTTTTTCATCATCGTCCTCATCTTCTTCTTGCTCTTCCTCTTCTTCTTCTTTTTCATCATCGTCCTCATCTTCTTCTTGATCTTCCTCTTCTTCTTCTTGATTTTCTACATCGTTATCCCCTTCTGTTTCTTCGTCACTTTCTTTATCTTCATCTTGAATTTCTTGAATATTTGTTTCAAAAATATCTGATTCTTTTTGGTTAGCCTCAAGAATTTTTGGTCTAAGAACTGCGAGAGAAATTAAAATTGCTTCCTAAAATAAAAAAATAGTATAAAAAAAATAAGTCTTGAATAAGACAATTGTATATTTACTTCTAAACGAATTGATCTACTTCCATACTTTTGCTCAAATTTTGGAGATTCACAAACGATTTGAAAAATTTGCTCCATTTTATTTGCTTTTAGCTTTTCATCAGCTTCCAGTGCAGCTTCTATTCCATTCAAGCCACCAAACATTATTAAAACTCGTCTAGATAAATAAGAAAGTTAATTGATGTCTTTGTTTAAAAAAAAAATTAAAGTGAAAAGAATTATACTTGGATTTAGGAAGTTTATCTAAGTGATCTAGACTTAATTTATTACCATTTAAATTGATTCCAATTTTAAGGTCATAGTTTCCTTTAAAAGAGCTTTCTAAATTTATGGAAAAAAACAAATTAAAAAAAATCAAAAATTGTTTGAATTTTAAATTTACCATATATAATTTTCCTAAAAGCACTAGCATATCTGACTTGATATCCCCAGTATAAACCACTTTCGACTCTAGGTGTTTCTGGACTAACAACTAAACCTTTTAGTTTACCCGAGTTAGTGGTTTGTTTTTTCACAGTTACTCTTAATCCTGATTGTAATTGCTTATCTATTTGAATTTTCTTAAAAAAAAATAAATTAAATTTTTTTAACTAAAGCTTCTATTAACAATATTGATCGATTATTTATTGTCAAAACTACTAAAAAATTAAATTCCTTGAGTATCACTCGAGTCTTGAAAAGAAGTGTCGATTAAACCATAATAATAAGAATTGCCTACAGAATTTATACTCAAATTTGAGTTTTTTGGATACTTAAAAATTTAAAAAATCTAAGTGACCAAAGAAAATATTAGGTTATCATATTTTTTAATCTTAATTTTTCATGATTACTTATTTAATGGCCATATAAAAGGTGACCAACTGGTCTAAGATTGAACGAAAAGTACTAAGTACTCAATGAATGCCATTTGAAAAGTTTTTGGAAAAAAATTTTTTGGACTGTTTCTTTAATAAAACCGAAAAACAAATTTAAAATTTTACATTATTAAGGCCAATATCAACCCAAGATCCTTTATCTTCTTTAGTAGGAATATCAGTTACAACTCCTTCTCTATATTCCCAGTCATCATTCAACTTAAAGTGATGCGGTGCTTCCAATGGATGTAACAAACCTAGAATAATTTAAAACTTTAGTTTCTGAACATTAAAAATTTTTTCTTAATTTTTTAATCTTACCAACATGTTCTAAATATTTATGAGGTGGAAAAAGAGATTTTCTTAAATATTGTGGACATTCCATATAATCTAAGATTTTGATTAATTGCTCGTTATTTTCCGTTTGTAACCTTAATAAAAGTTTCATTAAAGAAAACAAAATTATTTTTTAATAATATTATTTATACTTGTTTTCAATTGCATATTCATTATAAACAATTATTTCATCAATACAAAAAAGAGTAGCAGCTCTTCCTATCTAAAAAATTCGAGATAAAACTACCATGATAAGTTTATTCAGGATTTTGAAGTTTCCCTACTTGACCAGCTACATATGTTTTTAATTCTTTTGATTGGACTTTTCCTATTATCGAACCTGGAATAGCAATACTTATTGTAAAATCACGTCCTTTATTTACTTCAAGATTGTGTTTCCTAAATTCAGCTAATTCTTTTTCTTTTTCTTCGAATTCTCTTCGTTTAATAAGTTTTTTTTCTTCTCTTTCTTGACGAATCGCTCGCTCTAAAAAAGCCAAAAATAAGTAACTTTTTCAATAATTATTAAAGTTGCAAGATATTTACTCATCATTTTCCATTTTCTCCATTCGCCTGCCTAAAAATTGAAATTATTGAAAGCTTTTTAAAAGTAAAATATTAAAAAAAGAATTTACTTTGGCATGTGGCCCAGGTTTAGGCATGTTATAAACAATATTTTCACTAGAGATTTTATCATCAAAATCATCGTTTTGAGAGTCAGATTGAGAGTTTTCAAGCTTTATATTTTGTTCTCTTTTAAATTTTTTATTTTTACCATTAGTAAAATTATCTTTTCGTTTGGTTTCCATTTTTTAAACAGTTTTTTAATTTAAAAATTATTTTAGAAAAAAAAATTTTGAATTTTTTTTAATGAAATTTATTATTTTTTTAAAGATTGTTTTTGCATGTGCTTTTTAATTTGGTATTAATTATGCTTTGAACCAAAATTTGAATGAATTTTTTGAATATTTAGTTAAGTTTTATATGCTGATAAGTTAAGAATCTCATTTGGATACTTTTTTTTTTTGAATTTTTTTAGTTGAAAAAGTTGAAACCCTAGAATTTTTTGAAGATTATAATTATGATTAGATGCTTTAAACCAAAAATTCTTCGCTACCATTTCAATTTTTCAGTTCGTGTTTCACAGTAAGACCTCATAGTTTTAATAGTTGAAGAAAAATAAGATTTTTAAACTCTTATAATTAAAGTAAACAATTATCAGCAGACCAACAAAGCGAAAAAATAAAAGTAGAATGGAAGACTTATGACTGGAAAAAGTTTGATCAGCAACTAAAGTGAAAATACTAAATTTTTAAATAGAATAATTTAAGACTTAATGAATTTTTTGTAGAAAAAAGGTTGAAAAGTATAAGCATATTGTTTATAAAGAGCAGTTAAAGGTTGGTTTCTAAACCTTTTCCGGAATCTTATTTGAATATAATTAAAATTTATTTAGCTGAAAAAAGATGATTTTATAAAAGCGTTCAGAAACGTTTTAATTACTTTAACTTACGATGAAAAAATAGATGAAACTCTAATGAATAAACAACAAGAACTGGGTGAAAAAATATTTCAGAATACTGAAGATGCTCAACCACTTGTAACTTAAAAACTTTATACTATCCAATATTAAATTAAAAAATGAGTTTAATTAATTTTAGAGTTCAGAGAATTTTAAAGAAATGGTAACTGGTGATATTCTTTCAATAAATGAAGATGAAAACGGCAAAAAAATATTGGGAAAATATTCTAGAATCTTGGAAAACGAAGATGAATTTCAAGAGGAAAAAAAGAATGATAGTGAAAAAATTGAAGAAATTGATTTGAGTAATTATTTCTTATGATTTTTAAATATTTTTTTATCAATAAATTTAATTTATTAGGCTGGAAAACCAAACTTAGCAAAATACATGAAATGGATTATCCTGATGATTTTAAAAAAATCTCAAATGTATTCTTAAAATTATTTTTTAGAATGGCCTTAAAAAATTATTATTTTCTTATTTAGCATTTTGAAGAATTTATCAAGGACAATCCTCTACAATTGAAGAAATTCGCTTCTTATTACACTCATTTTTGGCATTGGAGTCATATTGAAATGAGAAAGACTAGAGACAATAAAAATATGTTGATTGTTCCCTTTAATCCCCAAAGTCTGAGTGGAGTAATATTTTTAAAATTAAATAGTTTCAAATACAATTTTTAAAATTTTATCCTAAGGAAGTAATAAAATTACAAAAAGAGAATTTAAGAGAATATTTTTCAACTGGTCCTGGTAAAGAATGTAATTTAGACTCACTTTATTTTCATTTAATGTATTTTTTATTTAAAGTCTTTAATTCATAAAGCATAGCTTTTGAAAAAATGGCGTAGCCGTACCCTAATCGTACTGTACTCTGTACCAAAAAGCGTTTAAAAATTATTTTATAAAATTTTTAGATTAAAATTTTATTTTTTCCGAAAATTAAATTATGAGTTTAAAATGAGCTAAAATTTTACTATTTTTTTCTTGCTAAATTTTTTTTGAAAATCTTTTAAAGTATTGAGCTCAGTAGGATTTTAGATGCAGAGTACGATACGCCATTTCTCATTAGCTGTATCAACATTTGGAATTATTTTTTTTTATCTAAGGAATCCAAAGTATGAATACAATTCAGTGAAACAAAATTTTGAACTATTGTATGGTTTAGATAAACTTAAAGAGACTTGTGATGGAAAAGAATTCGATTTTCATGCAGATAATTTCTATCCTCAGCTTTTTGAATCTTACGAAAAATTAAATTTATCGCTAGCCAAAATGTTTTCAGATGTCAACAAAGAAAATGGAACAAATAAATTAATTGAATTTGATGGTGCAAATGGAGTTTTAGGGACTTTAACATTTCCATTATATGAAAAATTTTATACAGTTCAAAATTGTTTTAACACTACTCTCAATACACGTATTAATTTGGAAAAACATGGACTTAAAGAAAATGAAAATTTTTTACTAACACATAATATTGCTAAATCAAATAGAAATCTCAATTTTATTTTAAAAAAGCATAGTGAGGATTCGAGATTTTGTTTTGTTTATCAAGACCTAAAACAACCAATGCATGAATATCAAAGGATTATAAGTTAGTTAATACTTTATTTTGACTTTTTGATTTTTTTATAAGTCATTACCAGAGTTCGGGACTCGGAAATTTGACTCAAGTCAAACACGACTCGAGTTTGACTCGAGTCACTTTTTCTTGACTTGAGTCGAATCCTTTATTAGGATACAAAAAAGATTCAGACTCAAGTCTGAGTCACTATAATGGACAGGATTTTTTTATTTTCAACTTAAAAAAATCTACTCAACTATTCAACTATTTAAAATTAAGATACAGTCTTTTTTTCTTCTCTAAACCCATATTCAACTATTCTATTATTCTATTCTAGACTGCTTTCAGCTATTCAACTATTACAACTATACTAA
>NTPY01000885.1:1552484-1626300 GCA_002922825.1 Brachionus calyciflorus | reverse complement strand
TCCTCTTTTTCATCATCATCTTCGGGTAATTGATCGTAACCATTTTCGTTTATTTTTCTACTCAATTCAGTAATAGAATAAGTCGCTTTAAATGAAAAAAAATCAAATAGGAAACTTAATGATATTTTAGATTTTTTATTATTGCAAAATTAATCGTCTAATCGATTTTACTCGTACCCTAACAGTAAATAGTGGTACGCTTATACGATATGGTACAGAACGGCTTATAATTGAAAGCAATGCAGTATCCAATTTTTTGGATAAAAGAGATTTTAAAAGAATGAAATATAAATAGTTAATTATAAATAAGTTTTACTCTTTTTTCTTAATATTTTTTCTAAGAAAATTTTTGTTTTAAAAAATATTAGTCACAGTACATTTATGAAATAAGTTGACAAGTTTATAAAAAAATGACGGTCTTAAATATTCCATTGACAATTTCTTAAGAGGTCTTAAACAGCTTAAGAGAAAGTTTTAAACAAAAAAAATATACCCTTGCTTTTGGACTGTTTAAAATCTCTTAACATGCTTTTAAACAACGTATTTAACAGACTTTATTTATTTACAAAAAATAATCGCTGCTTGAAGGTTAAGCGCCCTTCTTTCAGCAATTACAGACTGTCAACATTTCAGAAATGCACTATACAGCGGTTCTTATATAAATATAACGTCAACCGTCAACCGTAACTTTTGACCGTAACCGTAACCCGTGTTAATTAGCGTTAATTTTCAATTTTAAGATGTTTGAGCTAGGGTTACGGTCAAAAGTTACTGTTGACGATTGACGTTGCATTTATATAAAAACCACTGTAGATACGTATTGATATATTTTTTTTGATGATTTAAATGAAAATGGGAATGGGAAAAATTAAAAATGGTTTTGCAATCGGAACTTTCGTAACATTCAAAAAAATAATAAAACTTTTACTGAGAACCATTTCGAGAAAATAGATATTTATTGGTAAAAACAATTAAAAAATATAATATACAAATATTTAAATACTAGTTTATCAATCACTTACGTAATAGTTTATCAATCAAGCCAGAAACTGGTATAAATCTAAATGCTACTAAAGCAATCGGTATGGTAGGTAATAATCCAAACATATTAAAGTTGCTCGATGTATTTAAAATTCTAAATCCTTCTTTATAACCATTAATCTAATAAAATTAAATCTATTATTTAGAAGACAACTTTTAAAAAATTATTTTATTAGTGTATAAATAATTGTACTTGAAGTACAGTAATAACACCATAAGTTAAACAACACCAATAGCTTGAAGCTACACATAAACAAATTGTCATGATAGAACTCGAACAATATAGGACTTGATCGAAAATATCAAAAAATTTTAAGTTCAAACCTTGAAAAAAAAAACTAATTAATTATTACTATTATAGTGTTGATAAGATCATTGGAATTTACCAAATTTTACGTAAAGATTAGATCAAAATATTTTTTGGTTTTTCAATTATTTATGTAATGTTAGAAATAAGAGAGATGTCTCCTCTCAAATTTAATTTGTAAAATTTTAAATATTTTAATTTTTTGAATTTTGTCCATTTAGCGCCAGAAAGGTCATACGTCATAACATTTAAGGTGCACTTAACACAGTTTCTTGGGTTTAACCATCTGATTTTATTCAAGATTTTGAATGTAAATTTGCGTCTATACTCAAAGTTACAAAGAAAGTGCGTCGAACTTTTAAATATATTTTTTTAACATGAAAAGAAACTATGTCTCTACATGCTCTACGTTACTTTGGGTTTTGACGCACTTATGGTTCAGCAAAGAACTACGAGAACATGATAAGATTGAGTTTCCTTTTTTAAATATTTGCACTATTTTATGTGATAATTTTATTTATTTTTTTCTAATTTGTTTTACAAAAGTGGTAATGTTATATGTCACCAGCTGTTGCATAATAGAACAGACACGAAATTTTTTACGAAGTTTTAATTCGATTCTTTTAAAAATGCTTTAGATTTTCTCGAATTTAAATCTTTAATAATATCTTTGGTTTTGATAGACTTCATAAAAACTGTAAATAAAAGCATTCAAAATTTTTTAAAACAGTTTTCGCTCCTAAAATATTTTTTTTATATTTAATACTTATTTAGTTATAATCCCAAGTCTAAAGTCAGTGCCAAATTTTAGTTTAATTTTGACAAAATAAATTAATTACTCTGTTAGACAACTCTCTTATCCCTATTTTTTTCCTATACATTTTAAAATGTCCCATGTAATTAAAAAAAAAATTACCATTAAATGGATAATCGAATTCGTATTTAAAATTACATTGTGAACAATAAATATCGATTGCTATATTACCATTTTGTTTAGCATCAATATAATTATTAAAACACTCAATATGTGCAAGTTTTTTTTTACATTTACAAATACTTAATATGAATTTGTTTAATATAGATATCAAACGTATCTTATTTATTTTATTATCATTCGTACTATTATACGATACTATGTAGTCTAAATTCTGATTAAAATAAAAACTTTGGATTAGATTGTATTCAATTTCTTCTAGTTCGAATATATTCGTGCATATCCAACATTTTTTTGGTGAAAAGTGTACTCTTGTCGTATTGATACTAGTGTTTTGATTTTGAGTCGAATGAGAATCATTTAATAAAATTGTATTACCATTTTGTCTATTTATTATTATTTGTTGTTGATTCTCAGACATTTAATTTCTATTTTAAAAAAAATAAAATAAAAACATAAAGTTTGAGTTAACTTATTTTAAAATTAAAAATTTAAATTTTGGTGAATTTGTAAAGTTTAAA
This sequence comes from Brachionus calyciflorus, assembly GCA_002922825.1. Taxonomy (NCBI): domain Eukaryota; kingdom Metazoa; phylum Rotifera; class Eurotatoria; order Ploima; family Brachionidae; genus Brachionus; species Brachionus calyciflorus. Next base: position 1,623,497 of record NTPY01000885.1, on the reverse strand, counting down.
ATGTCTTTAATGTGTTTTTATTCTTTTAAACCAATATTATTACTTTTTGCTTTTTGACGAATGCTATAAATATTTTTTTTTATCACTCAATTTTAATTTTGCAATAACTTAAATTTTTATAAAAACACATGTTTAAAGAATATTAAATGAGTTGTATTCAAAAATAATTATCTATTTTAAACTGATCTTATGAGGAATAACCGTAATTTTTTTTAAATAAAACTATATTAATAGATTTTAAGATCTAAAAGAATTTTCTGAGTATTTACTCAAATTTAAGCATAAGAACTTGAGCAAATCTAATTTGTTATTTTATTTGCTAAAAAATAGTTCCTTAGGTTTCTAGAAAGTAACTGATACTGAATCATTGAGAATTTTTTAAGATCGTGTCTTATAATTTTTACTCAGTAAATTAGCTTTAAAAAAAAATTATGTTCAATATTTAATAAATAGAAAGACAGGTGCCTTTTTTCATGCTTAGAAAAAGGTGAGGTTTTAGAAAACAAGTCTATTATAATTAGTCATAAAACTCAAATAAAATAGCAATTAGAATGAAAATAAAAAAAATTTCTAGATGCTTATCTAAAATTTGAAATAATCAAAAGGCCTCGAAAAATAAATTCAAAAAAGTCTAAGGCAAAAAATGTGAAAATAAAATTTTTAATTATCTTTTTTTTTATTTTTGAAAAAATTTTTTAGAACTTTTTTTAAAATTATTTTTTTAAAAATGAAACGAAATTATTTATAGTTAGCTATGGTTTGTTTTTTGTATGTGACCTAAAATGGGTGTGCCTTTAAGGAATCAAACATAAATAAAACACGCTCTTGAAGAATGATACAAATTAGAATAATTATGCAATTTCGAATTAAAAATAGATTTATTTTTTGAAATATAGACTTAAATTTCGTTTTATTTTTTTCCCAAGAACTCTTAAATAAAATCCAAATTACGAAGAGGGACATTTGTGAAAATAAGATGAAGAGTTGTAATTCTACTCACTTAATACACTCTCAATAAATAATCTCCTATCCATAATAGTACAACCAGACTTAGATAAAAGCTCTTCCACTGGGACTCATTCTGTCAGTATACAAAGCAGATACTTAAAGTCTTAAATAAAAGTAGATTATTTTGTTAAAGAAATCTTGAATTTTTTGATCATTCGTTTAAATTTTGACTTAAAAAAATCGAAAGATCTTAATTTTAATATTTTTTTTTGAATTTTGTTTAAGTTGATGAAGAAAAAAATCTGAATTAAGAGCAAAAAAATTATTTAATAGTTATTTTTTTTATTTATAACTATTTTATTTACTTATTTTTATCAAGAGTTGAACAATTATATGATCTTTGAAAATCAAATTACAACTCTAAAAAGATGACCGATATGAAAAGGAGCTAAAAAATATTTATTGAAAATTACAGATTTAATAGAAGTTAGAGAAAAAAGTAAACAGTTTTTGGAAAAGAAGAAAGCATCAAAATTCAACTCTTTGAAGTATTAATCTTTTTTTGAGCAAATTAAAATCCTTGCTGTTTTTCAATTTTTATTTTTGCTCAAAATATTTAAATACGCAAATTTTATGCACGCTGAATTTTATAAACCCAATACTTTTTATTTAAAGCTTTCATATAGTATTTTTCAATGCTAATAAAAATGATCGATTCTTAGAAAAGTGCAAGCGTGCAAATAATTGCATATTGCGAACAAAAATGAAAATTGAATATTGAGCAAAAATTTTAATTCGCATTTCTTTTTTTTCTCAATCAATCTGATTGTTTCTTAAACTTCTGAAATATTCCAAAATTCTTAAATAAAAAAAATTTTGGTATTTCAAAAAAAAAGCTCAAGTCTAAAATCGAATACCACAAGATTAAAGAATGGTTTGAAATCAATCTCAAATCTTTTTCTTATTAATCTTTGAAAAGTTTTCTCTTGGAAGTACATTTACCAAGAATTTTCTCTGTTCTGAAATTGATAAGAGTCGATAAAACACTTTTAGATTTAGTATGGAGGTCTTTAAAAATTTTCCTCTAGCTCTCACTTACAATAAAATCTTCTAAATTTAACAACATATAAATTTTATTATAAAAAAAAATTATTTTTTGTTTTGTCTAAAAAATTCTTATCTATTTTTAATATTTTTATATTTTTTTGGTAATCATAGTTAAATAGAAACTCTGTTATCTTCTTCAGTGACTAATTCAATAGTTTTAGCTATTTCATCAAATATTACTGAAAATTCTTCTACTCGATACATTTCGTTATTCTGTGGAGCTTTGTTCTCTCCACCAATTAAACATGAATACAATTTAAAGTCTTCTGTAGTTAATAAGTGGACTGGTAAATGGAGTTCATCAGATATATTTTTAAAGAATGATATTCTCTAACTAAACCCAGTAAATTAGTTCTTTTTATATTAAAAAATATTTTATTTGCAACCGCCAAATTTAGCTCAGACAATTTAGTTGTTAATTCTTTGGCTTGCTGATTTATTTGATTAACCCATATTTCCTCTTTAGCTCTTAAACTATCACATGCGATTCCATTCAAAATTTCACCTTTCATCAATGGAATATATCTGCTTAGTATGTACCCAAGAAATTTCATTTTTTTCTCTGGTAAGGGACATAATCCTCTCCGTGTAGACTCTCTCATTTTCTCAATATCAGTGTCTCAGTTTTTTAAAATTTTTTCCATATTTTTAAACATTTCATAACTAAAAAAGTCTGGAGTAGTCGGAATGATTAGATAATTTGATGTCATTATCAGACATCTGTTCAAAACTCCTGCATATGAACTCAAATCTAGAAAAACATAATCTGCTTCGTATGCTTTAGCAGTAGACATAATGCAATTATAAGGTTTTCCAGTGACATTGTTTACGTTGGTTAATCCATATCCACCATTTGATAGTGTTTCATCGAAAGATATTTTACCATCCAATTTGTTTGTATCATGACTTCCTGGCACAATAAACAAATTATGATTTCTTACTTTAATGGCTGTTGCTGTTTTATTACATGTTGGGTCTATCATTTGATCATATAGCGTTCTAGGAAATAGATTTTGATTTATGAAATTGGTAATATGTCCTCCAAATTTTCTTTGAATTTCGTCACCAAATATCCATGATGTTAGACTTCTTTGTGCATCACAATCATAAATTAGTACTCTTTTGCCCATTTGAGAAAATTTGGATGCCAATGTTATACACAATGTAGTCTTTCCTACACCTCCCTTTTCAGCATAAAATGAAAATATTTTTACATTTTTTTCTTGATTTTCAGTCATTGTTGATAAAAAATTAATTCGATTTATAATAAATTTTTGTATTGGTTTGTAAAATTTGTATTGTATTATTGTAAAATTTTTTTATTGGGAAAACTTAAGTTTTGAATTGTGATATAAAATGAAAATTTTTTATCAAGTTGAAATTGTTTTAAATAAAATATTTATTTTTTTTGAATTTAAGAAAAATAAATTCCCCACAACCGACGTCCCCATGGTTTTATTAAAAATTTGTTAATTGAATTTTTAAAAAAGCTGATATAGATTACTATTATAAGATTAGCACTTGAAGCACCACTCATTTGTGGATGTTTTTTTATTTTATAACGAACAACTTGGACGGAAATTTCGGTATTGGTTATATCGAAATTCCCATGTAAAAGGTGATACAAAATAATTTATAAAAATTTTAAAAAAAAAGATAATGATTTTCTTTTTTTTTTAAATAGAAATTAATCTTTTTGTTAATGATCGGTAATTGTAAGTTGTTTTGTGATACTATAGTGTATTTTTTTTAGGTGAAAATAAGCAAAAAGGCTATGTTCTTGTTAGACGATTTAATAAAAAACTCTCTAATAAGAGAAAATTTATTGATTAATCAATAAATAGTTTATTTTGTTGTTGTTCTTTATATCAAGTTTTCGTTATAAAGGTTCGTTATTGTGGTGTTAATGGTCTTGGTGATGATTTAAGCTTAATTACAAAACGTGATGATTTGGTTGTATATATTTTATTTGAATAAAGTTAGTTAAATAGTTTTCTTTTAGCAGCTTTTAGCGCAAGAAGCACAAAAAAAATAAACAAGCATATTTTAAGTTTTTAACATGTGATCACCAGGGTCCACCAAGATATGTGAGCACATATTTCTCATATTTTGCATATTAATGCATATTTCGCATACTTATGCATATTTTGCATTTAAATACATATTTCCTGAAAAAGTTACCTTTTTTTAATGAAAAAAGCAAAATTTTTAACCAAATTCGGCTTTGTCGTTAAATTTACTATTATTTCTTGTGTTTTTTGATTTTTTTATGGTAGTTAAAATTAAATTTAAAAAAATGGCAACTTTAAAACCTCAGAAAAGACTGGCACAATATTCTCCAAATAGCTGCTTGGTAATAGAGAATGATTTTGTAAATTGTTCCGCTTGTAAAAAAAAAGTTAAACATAATAACAAGTTCTTAGTCGATCAGCATCTTAGTACGTTGGCACACAAGGAAAATGTCAAAAAAATTAGAGTAATAGCTTATAAATAAACCGAATGATTTCGATTTAGTTTTTTGGTGGAAAAATATGAGTAAGCGACTTCCAGAGATGTTCTCAATTAAATTAATGTATTTCCTTATCCCAATGGCTTATTTTTATACTTTTATATACTTTAGATCGATTTTAATTGTCTAAGTTCAATAAATTTTCTGTGAAAAAGTTCTTTTTTTTAAAACATATATATTTGAATATTTTGCATTTCTTGGCATATATGCACATATATTGCATACATATGTGCATATATTGCATATTTTAGCACATATGTAAGTGCATATTTTTTGCATAAAATATCGCATATTTTGCACCCTAAAATTCGCATATTTTGGTGGACCCTGGTGATCACCAATAAATACTTTTATAAGAAGTCTAAATTTTAAGAAGTTAAAATAATAATATTTTTCAAGATATCACAGTTATATCAAAGAAAATGGCAACTTTTTTCATTATAAAAAATCGTTTCCAGGACTAATTTCGTTTTATGAAGGATTTCGTTATATGGGAGTTCGTTATACGGAGGAAAACTGTACTCCAAAAACTGTCGAGGTTATTTTAAAAATGATAATTTTTTTAAACAGGATAAAATTTTCATGATTTTACCCAGTGCCTGTCTTAGATGCTAGATATATTTTTAAAAAATTTTAACGATTTACGTAAACATCTGGTAGATTTTTGTCAAATAACACTAATTTGATGTCTTTTTAAAAAAAAAGATTTAAAAATAAATTTTATCACTACCATTACGAAATTTTTAGCATAACTAAAAATGATAAAATCGATAATCCTAACGGTAATGATAACCATCAAACTTTTTCAATTCAAGAAAAGCTTGGAAAAATAATTTTGTTATTAAGAGCACATATTTCTATGAAAGTTGAAATAAATTTTAGCTTTCTATTTATTTTCCGTATCACTTCAACTAATAAAAAATAAATAAACAAACAAGAAAATTTATTTCAAAATTCGGGTGAAATTAAACAGAATTTTTTTTTAAATTAAATATTAATTTCTTGATTTAAAATCAAAAAAGTTGTTTTTTTTTTGGTTAAATTCAAAATTCTTTTTCTTTTCTTTAAAATTTTAATTTAATCAGTTAAATTGCGAAAAAAAAAATTTACAACAAAAAAAAAAATGAAAAAAATATAAACTGATAAAAATAAATAAAATTTTCCAAAATTTTCATATTTATATAAATGTGTATCGAACAAATTTGAATAGTATCAATTTTAAGATTTTTAAATATTATTATTATTCGAATAACCATTATTTGAAGAAGAGGAAGATGTACTCCCAAGATTATTTCGATTTATTTGTTGTCTATTAAAAGCTTGATTTCCATTAGTGACTGATTCATCTTCGGATGATAATGGAGAAAAATTTCGTAAATTACGATTTGAATTAATATTGGAATTTGTAATTCGAGTTTGAACAATTCGACTTCTTAGCGTTGAATCTTCGTAATTTTTAATTTGTCTGTGTGCTTGACGCAAAAATTGTTGTTGCTTATAATAAATTTTTAGAATGCCTTTTAAACCAATAAATGCTATCCCACCAATTATTGACCTTTGAAAATTTGAATTGACACGTTTGAATAATACTTTACCAAATATTGTAGCTATTGTAGGTAAGATTAAGCCGCCACAAATTGTTCTTGTAAATGATACTGGATCTGAATTTGATGCGTAGGCAACGGCTGGCGTTCTTGGCAAATATTGATTATCATCTACAATAATGATAAAAAATGAAGTAAATAATTATTTATTAAAAATAATATAAAAATCTTATGGATTCGAAAGTCCGTAAAATTAACTTTAAATTGTATTGAAAAAAGTCAATTTTCGGTTTTTGACGAGGTAATAAAATTCAAAAATTCTTTAAAAATATTTATTTAGAACTGCACTTAACATTGAAAATAGGATAAAAAATTGATATTTTTCAAAACCGAACGGGTTAAAAATTACAAAATTATTTAAAATTATTTTTAAAAAAAAATTGATATTTCTCTTTTTTAACTGCTTTTCACAACCTCTTAAAAAATCACAACACAAATAGTCAGATTTCAATGGTTAAATTTCAATTAAAACTTAAAAATAAAAACTTCTTATCTTTTTGAATGCAATTGGAAAGTAAGTATTACAACGATAAAAAGTATTTTCCTGGAAAATGCTTGTTTTATTAGGATAGAGTTAGTTTCATAGTTAAAAATAAAAACCGATTTTTTTATTCGGATTTGAAAGGAGTGTGCCGGATTTTTTATGTAAATCGGACATTTTAATGAAGCCATGCAAGTAGCCTTTAGATATTTTGTAAATAAGTTAATTAAACTCGAGTAAATAATCGATATTAGTATTTTAATGTTACCTGCTTGGCGTGACCAATTTCTACCAGGCTAGTCTTTAATCTTTCTTAATAGATAATTCACTTTAACTCAAATTTTTTAATAGGTAATTAAATTTTTACTATTTATTTTATCTTAGAAAATTACAAAAACTTTAAAAAAAATGCATTCGAGCAAGAAAATGTCTTTTTGCAGTTAATTAAAAGAGCATTGAATTGAAGGCCATTTTACCATTGAAATCCGACTCAGTCCTATTTGACCTTAATTTCTAATTCAAATTTTTTTTCGTAAATTTTGTTCTAAATTTTTTTTTGATCAAAATCAATTATTTATATATTTTAAGTCGCTATAATTTGATTAATCTTCGATTTTTACAAATTGATTCATAGTGCTAGTATTTAATATACTAGTATAGTATTTATGCAGCTTTTGGATTTACATTTTTTGGCTTCCCTTCTTGAACCTAATTAAAGTATATACTTTAAGAAAAAAAAATTATATTACTATTTGGAAATATCATGTTAAATAAAGGCAATTTAGTAGAATGTTTTCTCCAAAATTTTAATACAGCATCCTCCCATCTAATTAGTCTTCCTAACATCAACATAACTGGTATAGTGGGTAGTCCAATTAACATAATCAATGGATCAGCTTTTTCCATTACATTTAAACCCTCTTTATGACCTAAAACTTGCATTATAGTTACTGCTCCATAAGTAACAGCAGTCCAATATACTGATCCAACAAGGATACCACCGGCTAAAAATGGACATGATTTACATATGATTCTATCAATCATGTCCAAAACTTGTATGAACATTCCACTTTTTGGATATACTATTATATATGTGCTATTACATTGTGGACATGCTACTTCAACTGTACTATTTCCTTGTTGTTTTTCATCTACCCAACGTTGAAGGCATGATTTATGAACCCATTTTGCAGTTCCTTTACATTTACATGGTGATACCCATTGAGCAGTACGATCATCATCTTCGCTTGCAAAACACACCCAGCAATGCTTTCTTAATTGAAAAAAAAAATTTTAGGTAACCACAATATATAAAAATTTAGAGAAAAATAATTTACGGCTCTGGTTGATAATCGCGAGAAGTAGATTGTTCAAAATTCGAAACAGTGTCCATTTTAAGAGATAATTTATTATTTATCTAATTTAAAAAATGACAGATAAGTATTTTTCACAAGAAAATAGAGTTTCTCATGGAAAAAGGCTATTTAGAGTAATTTATAAAAAAAATGCTTAAAAAATTTTAAAAAAAAAATCAAAATTTTATTCGTATTTAAATTTTTTTATCTTCAATTATTAGTTTCCTATCAGTTTACAAAAGATTATTGTGTATGTTTTTCTATTTATTTTTTTCTCGGTAGTTTTTATTATAATTTTAAAAGCTAAATATCGTTACTCATTACATTAGAATTTTCAATTTATTTATTTTTACTTTTCATTTCTTTTTCTATAATGAAAAGCTACATCATATTTTTTTTTTAAAGCAGCATAAAATTTCAAAATTTTTTTTCATAAATTTAACAATTCTCATGAAAAATGATAATTTTCTAGCTTAGGATTTTCAATGGTGTTCCTTGTATACATCTGATGAAGATGAAAGTAAAAATATAAAAATCGTTTTTAAACTTAACTTTAACTCAGATTTTCTTTTGCAAAAAGGGAGTGGTTTTAAGGTATAAATATTATTTATATATAAAAATTTTTTGTTTTTTTTTTTTTTGTTAATTAGCGTCAAATTCGACTAAATATTTTAAATAATTAAATTCAAAAGTCGTTTTGGCCAATTTTTTTTTGTTTTTCAAAGCATTTGAGAAAATTTAATACGAAGGTTGGAAAAAGGATCTAAAAAAAATATTACTAAAATTCCAATTAAATTTAGATAATTTTTTAAAAAAATGGAGACAATTAAATTCGTTTATTTTGGTCAAAGAGTAGCAAGGCAACTCATATAAAATTCGGGAATCTATATTTTAGCCATTTTCAAACACGATAAAGAATTCAAACATACGAAAAACAACAAGCTTAATTTTTATAACGATAATCCGATTAATAAAAAAATTTGTTTTTTATTTCATGCAGTTTTTCAGCAACAGAATTTGAAAATATTATATGGATTTGTACCAAGTAGCTGATTACTTTTTCTTAATTATAAAATTTTCACCAATAAACTTATTTTAAGTTAAGTTTTTCACAATGTTGACATATGACTTGTTGTATGTAAATTTAAAATAGCACTTAATACTTTTGTTATTGAACATATTATCAAAACAATATAAAGAACTAAGTAACTCAAAAAATAATGGATTATGGATTAAGTGCATTCTAATTCTCGTAAGGGGATATGGTAAGAATTCTATTATGTCAGTAGATCTCTGTTTTATAATTTTAGACCTCGATTTTGTTAACGTTGATTTGGTTCGAATTGTTAATGGTTTTGAAATGACGCTCGTTGTCATATTCCAACAATTCCTTACTCGCATTTGTTAGATTTTAATTTTGTTAAAATTTTTGACGCTACGAGATAGTAATCGAAATCGGGATGAGGTTGAAGAAAACATAAAAAAAGTGAAAACCAAAATTTAACACATAAAATGATTTTTCAACGATAGGGTACTCAACCAAATTTAGAAAAAAGATTTAAAAAAAATTAATTTAAGTTAAATTTAATGCTTTTCACGTTGATTAATTTCTAAATAATCGGTATTTTTCCAAAAAAATTTTTGCTTAAAGCAATGCATAATCGAAAATTCCGGCATATCGAAGTTCGTATTCCTGTATTCGAAGAGGGCTTATGAAAATATTTTAAAAAATTTAAAAGCTTGATATGTCAATTTTTTATTTCAATTAGGGTTTTTTGCTTATTTTCAGAAGACAAGGGCCAAGGAATGTTCTTAATAAATTAAAAAAAAAAAACCTTAAATTTTTAATCTAATCGAAATTAAAATCTGAATGGAAAGTCCAAATTTTTGGTAAAATAAAAAAGTTTTCTTAAGGATTAATTAATGCATTGTTTTAAAATAAAATTAATTTAGAGCATAGGTTTCATTCATTAGCTCTTCTCTTAATTAATCAAGCCTAAAGGCTAGTTCTCAAGGTTTCATGGCAAATTATTTTTAGAGCATACGATAATTTAAATCATTTTGACCTATTGACAATTGTTATATAAAAAACTCAATGTCCTTTATGTATTTTTACATGATTTCTTTGTGGAACCTTTGAAATTTAACTTTTACCAAAGACTTTTTACCCGCATACTCTATGTACTTTATATACTCTATGGTCTCTAGACTTTATTTCGCAAAAAATTTTCGCAATTTTATTAAGAAACTTAATATCGAAACTTGGGTTAGCCATAACATTTTACTCTTTGCTCTTTAAAAACCATAGAGTATATAAAGTAAATAGAGCATGTGGGGGTAAAAAGTCTAAATACCATAGAGTATATAAAGTAGATAGAGTATGTCGGGTAAAAAGACTTGAGCTATTAGGCACGTAGTTTTTAATCTTATTTTCGAAATCATTTTCTAAAATAAAGGACTATTATGTATTTTCCTATATCCTTTTGTCTATTAGTGATCATTTTAAATAAAAATTTAATTATCTAATCTAATCAAATCTAGATTAAATATTTCTATTTTTATATCAACGGTTCTCCCAACAAATTTAAAAACATTGTATTTTTTTATTTGATAAAAAATGTTTAAATTTTCTAAACAGAAATTTAACAAAAAATATTAAGCTTAGTCATGTGAACCTTTTTTTGCCAAATTTAACACTATAAATTTTTGAATGAAAATTTCGCATTCCCTTAAACAAAAAAAAGTAAAGCAGCTTTAATTCAAAGGTAAATTTGCGAATATCTAAATAATAAACAGTACTTGTGCCTTTTAGGTAAGTAAATATCACTTTTTGCGATGTAAATTGAAAATGAGTCAAAATAAAAAGGAATCTAAAAGAGTTTTGATTAAAAATCCGAATTAAAAATTTAAAGTCTAGAATCAAGCCTAGCTTAAATTTTTTTTTTGTTTAAAGTGTGATTCAGTTTGTTAAACATGATTAGCTTTTAAAAAAATTTAAGCCAAATCATATTTAAAAATAACTTGATATTTTTTTTTAATATCAAGTAAAAGTAAGTACAGTACAAATTAAAACTAGCTTGTACGCATTTTGTTCTTCAACTATTTCTCGACTCTTTTTCAACTCTTCCTTTCCTCTTCCTCTGAAGAAAACATTTTATAAAAATTAATATTTTTTAACGTATTTTTTTGTTTTACCTTTCCTTTCCTAAGAAAGGAAAGGTAAAACCAATGCCTTAAAAGTGTTTTGAAAATTGGTGTAACATGTTCTTTCAAATGACAACTAGTGAAAATTTAATTATTAATTGGTCATTCATGAGAAAGTTATGTTCAAAGGCTAAGTGTTAATTTTGCTCAAATTTAATTTTTTGCCCAAAAAAATAAAATAATTTAATTACTAGTACACTGAATATTTTAAAAACCAATTTTCTGTAATTTAAAAAAGTTTTTCAATGCAAGCTGTTTCTTAAAATTTATAAATTTTTCATTTTTTTGAAAAAAAATTATCATTTGAAAGCTTTTAATTTATGAAAAAATTTGTAAATCAATTAAAAAATTTTTCTTTTCATGAATGATCCTGAAGGGTCATTTGGGAGATCATTATTCACGAAAATATTTAATTAGATTTCACGCATGTATTGGATATAGCGTTCAAGAAAGAGTAAGACATTATTTTAAGAGTATTTAAAGAGATTTGATATTGCATCTGTAAATTATGCCGATATTTTCAATTTATGTTTATTAAGAATGTCGGATATTATTTTTAGAAGAGTTTTTAAAGAACTTAAGTTTAATCTTTATCACTTTAAGACCTGTTTTTTATTAAAAATTGATTCAAAATTTTCATGATAAAATCATGTCTTTTTCACTTTTAAAGCAATTTTTTCAAAGATAAAATAAAAAATAAAAATACGTAATATATAATGTAATATATGATGTGTTATTTGTAATATATGTCATTTTTTAAATTTTACTAAATTAGCTATTAAATTTTCACTAAAGTAGTTACTTAGAATGCAAAACTAAACATAGGTTAAACTTGTTTGCTCTTATAAGTATAAAGGAATAAAATAAAAACTATAAAAACATTTTTAGATTTCGAAATTAAAATAAATGGAAATTTATGTTAGAATTTATAAATAAATAGATTTTGAGAGAACGATATCTCATGATCTCAATCATGTTTTTTTTTTGCATTTCTTGCTTTTTTAGATTTTTTTCTGGTTGAAATTTCTTCTCATTTTTTAATTGGATAAAAGTTATTAATGGGTGATCCAAACACTCTATAACTTTAAAATAAATCAAATTCGCAATTTCTATAGCAACAACAAAAATATTAATTTCTATATTAAGCTATTTTATTTAGCGAAATTGAAAATTTCATTTTCTAAATGCCAACTCCTTCCAATCTTATAAATATTACAAAACCTACTTTAGATTTGGCTTCTCTCCCAATTTGCCTCCTTTTTTTATTCTTTTCTAATTCAAATAATTATGCATTAATTATAAAACACGCCCTTTTTACTTTTGAAATTTAATATTTGAAATCTTGTAGAAATAATTTTTTTTTTCAACATTTTAGAATTAATCAAACTTACCTGTTATAAAAATAAATTAAAAAAATTTTGATAATTGTATGATGCAAACTGTCACAATCGAGTCTAACCTTAATCCGAATCAATTCACTATAATAAATAGAGGTAAACTACCAAACTCATCCTATTTTGATATTTGCAAAAAATCACAAACACAAGAAGATGAGACTTTAAATGACCAACGAGCTGAATTATCCCAAGAACAACAACAACAAGAACAAAATACGCAACAAACAAGTAACATATCAGTTTGGTCATGTGTTTTTTCTCCAGACTATTCTCACTTGGCATGGTCTTGCGGACAAGGTCTAGTTAAAGTAATGAAATGCAAAACACAAGATTCAACGCATGAAAACTTTGGAACTCCTAGACCACGACGTACGACAAATGATTCATCACCGAATCAAAGTTTAAGCTCAAGTCCTTCTACTTCAACAAATGAAATTACGAGTAAATTTTTTAGTAAAAAATCCGAAATTTTCGAAATTCAATGTGCTGATCAAGTTTGGTCCGTAGCATTTGGCTCAAGTAAATCCTTTAATAAACACTGTACAGATTCAAAGCGACCACAAGTTTATCGTCGATTTAATTTCGATGAAATAAACTTACTATTAGCTATAGGACTATCAACGGGTCGTATAAGAATTTATGATGGTACTACAGGACAATTTTTGTTCGCCTTATATGATCATAGTGATTTGATTAGGGATTTAAAATTTAGTAAAGACGGTAGCTTACAACTAGCGTCAGTGTCTAAAGACACAACTATTAAACTATGGAATATGTACGACGATGGCAATATGTACAAAACTCTTAAAGGTCACATGGGTATGGTATATTCGTGTGATTGGTCACCAACGGCTCCCTTATTATGCTCGGTCGGCAGTAATAGACAAGCTTTTATTTGGGACATGACAAATTATAATCTATTGTTTAAGTTAAAAGAACATTTACATGATGTTGTTACTTGTGAATTTTCACCTGATGGTGTCTTACTTGCAACTGGATGTTATGATACGACTATTTGTTTATGGGATCCTTATAATGGACAATTGATTAGAAAATTGTTTCATCTCATGCCTCCACCAAGTTTTATTTATGCAGGTGGATCGAATGGTAAATTTATTCTTTAAAAAAAAGATAATAAAAAGAACAATTTTTTAAAGCTTAAAATTTTTCTTAGGTGCTTATGTAAGGTCCTTAAGATTTAGTGTTAACGGTGATCATCTAGTTTCTATTTCTGATGACAAGTAAGTTCTTTTTTAAATATTATTAAAAAATCATCATTTTCAACTCTAACTTATAATTAATAAATTCGATTCTATAAAGCTGATCTCAAAATAAAAAATAAAAAAATATTTCAATTTTTTTCCGATTGGAAAGCATTGTTTAAAATTTGAAAAATTAAACGCCAAGATTAATAACTTAACTAAATTTCAAGACTTTAACTGAAATTCATAAAAATTATCTGTCAATAAAGCTTCTAATAAGTAAATACATTTTTTATGCCGGATTATCGAGATAAAATTTTATTTTACTAAATATACAAGGGAATTAGAAATCATGTCGAAAAAACGAGGTTTCCGGATAAGCGAGGTTCGACTGTATTAGGAATAGGTGTATTTTTTTTTCTTTCGAAAATTTAAAAAAATAAAAAAGCAAAATTTCTTTGAAAGCTTGGTTTAAATATATAATAATTTAAAATTTTTATTTTTAGAAAAATAAGAATATGGTCTCTATGCAGCAAAAGTGCACTCCCGGTTTGCGAAGCTCAACATAAAGATGCAATTTGTTTGGCTTATGCCTCTAATTCTCGCTCAATCATGGTTGGGTAAGATTAATTTTTTTTATTAATAAAATTTGAAATTGAATCTTAATATAAAAAAATATTTTAGAACTCGTAGTGGACAAGTAGACTTTTATGAGGTAAAACCAGTGATTCCAAAATTGATGAATCTATGTCGTAAAGCCGTAAACCAATATACAAAATATTCTTTTATTAATCAGCTGTGTCTACCAAACGAACTCAAAAAATATTTAAAATATGAAGATTTAAAAGATCAAACATCTCCAAAATCAAATATCAATAGCTTCAATAGCAGTAAAATAAATCAAACGTCAAACTCCAATCAATATAAAGCAACTATTGCATTTTAAGAACCAAAATTAAGTCAAAATCTGACCCTTTAGTGTTTTTTTTTTCTCTGTAAGAAATTGTTTTGCTTAAGTTTTGATTTTTTTTTCTTAAAATTTTTGTTCACTCAAAAAATATATCCCTAAGGTCTCTCAAGGAACAAATATTGATCCTATGATGCACAATTTATTGAAATGAACTGTATATTTATTATTGTTTTTTTTTTGTATATTTAATAAATGAATGATTTTTATTATATTATTTTATCTTTGTCGGAATTGAGACTTTATCATATAATCTTAAAATTGAGATTGGTTCGATCGGATTCCATTTTTTCGAAAATGGTTTTATACAAAACTGATAGTATTTTTTTTTTCTCTGTTTTATTTGTTTATTTTTATTATGAAATATATATTTTCAACAA
The DNA here is from genome assembly GCA_002922825.1 of Brachionus calyciflorus. Lineage (NCBI taxonomy): Eukaryota > Metazoa > Rotifera > Eurotatoria > Ploima > Brachionidae > Brachionus > Brachionus calyciflorus. The sequence goes on along the minus strand of NTPY01000885.1, from coordinate 1,608,343 downwards.
AGTTTAACAGATTAAAATTATCTACTTAAATGACTGAAGAATTAAAAAATTCTAAATTTTAAATTAAATTTTTTTTTTTGTGTTTTACAAATTTTGAAAGAAAATTTTTTGTTTTATATAAAATTCAAAAAATTTATGTGGTAAAATCAATGCTAATGTATTAGTGCTAACACCACTTTAAATGTAAATTTGATATATTTTTGATTGGCTTTACTGTTTTATTTATTTATTTATTTTTTTAATTGTTTTAATTTTTTTTTGAAAGATATAAAAACTTTTATGCAAAAATTTAAATCAATAAAAATTAGAAAAAATCTAGTCATTCGCCTCTTCCCTTACTGTAGGTTCATCAACGATCGCATTCGTAATCTTTCACAGGTTTTCATAATCTTCAGTTTTAATAACGTTTTTCCAGAAAATAACATAAAAAAATTAGATATAAATCGAAACAGCTTAAGAATTTTGAAGTTATTTTCTTTAGTGTTTTATCTTTAATTAATTTTTATATAATTTTAAAAAGGTTTTAATTTATATTTGAACTCAGGTATAAGAAATATTTTAAAAACTTCTTTAAATTATGTGATAATGCTCGACATCGTAAATCTTAGACTATTAAATTATTTAATTTTAAAATTAAACTCGCCTAAATATAAAAACAGATACTTGGACAGCGCTATAGCTCGCTCTAGCGTGGCGCCGGATCTAATAGAGAAAAAAATAAACATTTTCCTAAATTAAATCAATTTAATAACCGTTTAATATAAACATGTTACCCAAATTATTTAAATTAGATATCAGCTTTTTAGTTGATGCGAATTAATATTTAAACTTCGCAAATTCTTGTCATGTATTTAAAAAACTAGAAGCTTCGAGATGCTGACAACTATATTCTAGAATGCTTATCAGGAATGTTATCGTTGATGAGAAGCACATACAAACACATTCCTATACATGGCATCGCTTACATAATTATACATTTAACCATCAAGCAAAAATTCTTTGTGCTTCTTTATGTGCTTCTGATAAGAGAGTTTTTCGAACAGCATCGTATAAAAAAATTTTTAAAGCCAAATTTTTCTGAAAAGAGATCATGCGATCTCCAAACAGTCAGTCCGAGAGTGACTATTTGTTAATAAATAAATAAATCAATCAATTATATAATCTATTATAAATCTATGCTTTTTATTTTTACTTCCGTTTAAAAAGTAATTTTTTAAAAATGCTTTTAAAATTTATATCATGTGATGTAATAAAATTCCAAATTGTGAAAAAAGTATCCTTACAAAAGTTTAATTGACGTTCGTAAAGGAGTTAAAAAGTTTTTAGCAAAGGGTTTATCGCATTGGGAAGCTTAATGATAAAGATCAACAATAATCAAAGAATATAACCTATAGACTAATTTGAAGCTTAATATGGTATAATTATTTAATCTTAAATTTTATTTTATCACAAAAAATATTTTAGTGGTATTGGTACTTGTTATTAAATTTTAAATTTCAGTTTTTTGCTGAATTTCAAGAATTTTAAAAGTATTTTTGATTTTTTTGCAGATTAAATATCATCAATTGAGTTTTCAGAAGCAAAATTATTTTTAAAATGAAAAACTATGAAAATTAAAGATTTTCAACATGACCGCTCATTAATTTTCTAAAAAATATATCTTGATTCATCGTGATTGTAAAATATACACACAGATCAGTAATAGTCTTTTTTCATGATATCTAAACAAATATGAATTGCTGAACTGTTAAAAAAAGTTAATACTTAGATTTAAAAGTTTATTTAAAAAAATATTATTTTCATCTTTTATTAATTAAATGGTTTGACTTTATTTAATGGCAATTTTTTATTCATTAAATAAGGTCTTATTTTTTTAATACGATATTCAATTTTTTTTAGCTCAGATACATTACTTTTAACTCTACGCGAAAATTTGACAATTTTAATTATAAAAGTTTCTTGCAATAGATCAAAACACATAGCTAAAATGGCAATACCAACAAATAAATAAACAGCTGCAATTATCAAATTTCTATTTATTTTATGTCTACTTTCGATTTTACCCAAATCTTTAATTCCGGGTACAACATCACCAAACCCTTAAACAAAAAAAAATTAATTAATTCTTAATAATTGAAAAAAATTTTTTTTCAATACCAATAGTTGCCATCGTTATGAAGGAAAAGTAAGATGATGTGACACTAGTCCAGCCTTCTAAAAATTGAAATAAATACGAACCAGCCATTACATAAAGACAAATAATAATCATAATGACAAATAAAGGCACAGTTATACGATGTTGTTCGTTTTCCAAATAAGAATCTTCCGAGTCACTATCACTTTCACTCTCAATTGAATTTTTAATAAAATTCAAATCGTAAGAATCATTAAACCTTGAGATTATTTCTAAATTTAGTTTTGGTTTAAAAGATTTTGACTTAGGATTTTTTTTTGGTGTTAAACATTTTCCAAAAAGTAATTTTATAAATCTAGCGTAAACAACTCGGAAAATATTGGCTAAATCACGACTCAATTTAGAAACACATAATAAACATAAAGGAATACCAATCATAGCAAAACATATACAAACTACCATTCCTTCCCAAGTAATAGGCTTTTTTAAAAATTAAAAAACTAACAAAGAAATATTTATAGAAGAAATTTGTTATTTATTTACTGTAATATGCCCATAGCCTTTTAAAAAATTTAAATTTAAATATCTCTTTTACATAAAATCAATTTTTTTATATTTACCTATGGTTGTTAGAACACTAATTGTAAAGAGAAGTGAGCTTTCTAAAATCCATGACGTGTCCTGTATACAATTTTGTCCAGAATATTTATAATTATTATAAATATCAATAATGCTTTTACGGTATTCGATAAGTATTTCTGGGATGTCTTTGTTGTAATTTTTTAGAAATTCTTTCTCTCTGTTAATTAATTCGTTTAACCATTTTGTATTGGCTGATTTTTGTAGATTTTGATAGAGATGTAAGTTAGTTGCATTTAACCATACATAATCGAATATAGTTGATGCTAGTTTTTTAACTATAGTTCTATGTTTTCCTTCACCTTCTTCACATTTTTGACGACTTGCATGGGTTTCCAATAACTGAAAAATTAAACCTCCACCAATTGTAAAAATTATGACCTTAATAAAAAAAAGTTAAAAAGCAATAAATATTTTATTTTATACGACTAATTAGTTTTAAAATATGTAACTAAAAAGTAAGTACTAAATTTCTAAAATTTTGTTCCACTAAATTAAGCTATTACTTAGCTATAACTAAATTAAAGAATTAGTTATCTTAAGTTCACTTTTTTATAAACAAAATTATCTGATTTGAATTGTATGCTTTACTCAAGATAATGTTATTATTTGAACTAATAAACAACAGAAAAAATTTTATTTGACCAAAAAAGCTGTATTTCTAAGCAAAATATAATAATTCATATTTATCTTTTTCATACTTTTTTGTTTTTTTGTGGGTAAGGTTAACCGAATCATAATCTGACTGTTTTTGAGAGCTCTAATAACTCATGATATTTTGAATTATAAAGTTAACCATGTTTTATTAAATTTGCTTTTTATTTGAAAAACTTAATCCAAAATAAAGATTACTTAAATTTCATGGAAAGTAAATTATTGATGAAGAATGACTAAAAAAAGTAGTTTATATAAGATTTTATTCAGAAAAGGAATTATTTTATACTCTGAATATGTAATAAAAAGCTTTAAAATTTTAAACTGTAAAAAAATTATTTGATTTACACTAAAATTTCTGTCTAAAACCTCAAATTAAAGTTGAAAGACCATTTCCTGTCTTTATAACCAAGTAACTTCTTCAAAAAGAATAAATAAAAAACCCTCAAATTTAACCAAATGTGCGGTAAATACTTTAAAAAAATAAGAGCTCTGATCAAATCATGGTTATTTGAGTTAAAAATTATAAATATCTTAAAAATTTTTGTTGACATGTATTCAACAGATATAAAACCGATATGGGTCTTCAACTCAAGGAAATTTTAAGAATGGTCAAAAAGAAATAATAAACTTATTAATGCGGTTTTCAAAAAAAAATTTTCTTGAAATGATGACTTAATACAAAAAAAGGCAATGTATTAAACTCAAGAGTAGAACTGTATTTTTATATTCTTAGCATGTGCATTTAACAGTTTTATTATATTCATGAAAATAATTTTTCGTATGCTAAAACAATAATCTCTTAAATTCTAAAATGTTTTTTGTTTTAAAGATAAAACAGCGAAGAATGTTTTAAAATAATGACCATATTTTTAAGACTATAAATGAAAAAAATTCTCAATAAGTACTTAACTAATTGGGTCGAGTCCCCAGTATATTTTGTTTGATTCGACATACATCTAACAACCTGGAAAAGCCTTCTGTCACATGTTTTGAAGGTTCCTTTTACAGACATGTTATCTTTAAGTATCCAAAAGACAAAAAAATGCAGACCGCTTCGTTAACCATAGACATGTTATGTTGTTTTTTGTGTTAATTTTTAAAGGAAAAATAATTAAAGATTTTATAAAAAATCCGGATAAAAACGATTTTTTTCATTTTTCTTAAAAACTGCTCGACAGAATTTTAAAATCCTTTTAATGGTAATATTTAGTTATTATGAGAAAAAAAATTATGGAAAAAAATCTGGGGTTAGTTTGCACCCCACAAAACATGTCTAGGGTTAAAGAGCACTACCTATTGTAAAAATTTGCAAAATAAATCGATTTTTCATTAGTTTTGGAAAATTAGAATATAATTACTTTAATGAAAGAACTAGCTGAGACCAAGACTTCGAAAGAATCATTTCCAGTAAAGAGAGCGATCTTTTAGTTCATCTAAATTCATGCAAATTAATAAAGTTCGACCGGAAGAGGAAAAAATTAATTTTTAAAGTTATATAATTTTTAAATTAAGAACTTTTTTTACCTTATTAATAATTTTCTATTAGATTAGAGTCTTTTTTTGATAATTAAATAGTTTTTTTTAAAAAAGGTAAAAAAATTTCAAATTAGATATTTTCTTTTTATTTTGGTAATATTTTATTAAAAAAGAGGTAAATTTTTTTAAAATAGGGGTATTTTCTATTAAAATAGGACTAAGGCTTTTTTAAGGGCCAAACAATACAGTCAAACTACGTAAATCCGCGTTATCCTGAGACCTCGTTTTTTCTACAGAATTTGAACTATATAATTGCGAGGAACGAGCTAATAACCAGATGTGTATATATAGAAAAAAAAGGAAATACTGAGTGATTTTGCTGGGACTGTATTAGACGAAACTAAAGAATTTGATTGGATAAAAGAAATAAGCATTCGTAAAAAAAATGAAACTTAATTATTTCATAGTTTTAAAAAAAAGTTCAAAATAACGGGTCGTTACTCGCATAATAAAAGCCTTGCTTCTCTAGTTAAATTACGTATTGGATTCAATGTAAATTCATTAATATTGTAAGAAAAAATAGTCTTTTTTCCAACTTTTTCCATACTAGCTTAAATATTTCGAATGAAAATTTAGAAATTTATTTCAAAATTACCAAGAACAGTAGTCCAAGATGTGAAAATAAAGCTCTAAGAGTATGCCTAAAAAAATTGACAACACTCATATGCTCATTTTTTCTGATCATTTATAGCGTTAATTTCGATTCAAAATAAATTTTTTAAATTCATATATAAAAGAAATCGTTTGAGCTTATTAAATAAAAAAGTAAGTTTAATTGATTTTTTATTAAAAAAAAATTGACTGTGCCGAACCTCATGTTTAGCAATCTTTCATACTTAAATATTTTATTATATAACTATTAAAAAAAGCTTTTAGAAAGAACAAGATATGATATATTTTACTCTTGTTTTTTTTTTTAAAGAAAACGTTTCTCAAATAAGCTAAAAGAGGAATAAATCAAATTTTAATATTTTATTTGTAGAAAGTTATTTATTTTTAATTTAATAATTAAAATTATTTATGTTTTTTAGAATAGAACAAATCCAAATTTTTTCTTAAATTTCAAAGAGAAAATTAAAAAGGAACAAAATTTATTTTTTCCAAATTGACTCGTTCCATAAATATTAATAAAAAATAATTTAAAAAAAAAATTTTAGAACTTTATTTTTAAGTACAAGATTAATTTAAAAAAAAAGAAGAATTTTAAAGAAACTCTAAGTTTTCTGTTATAGAAATATGATTGATAAGTTCAAAAATTTATTTTATCAATTTATAAGGTTTTTTTTCTTTTTTACATGCTATCTATTTTATTTAGCAAGAAGATTCTTTCGGTTTTACACTAATCACTGTTGCTTCGCGAATATTAATTGGGGTTTCAATAACTGTTCTATCAGTTTCAAGTTTTTTTTCGCTTTCATCTAACTTATTATCAGTTATGAATTCGACTTTGGATTTTTTTTCTCCTTTTTTGCTAAAACCCAATTTTTCCATTATCAAATGAATTTTTTCAACTACTTCGTCTTGCATAAGTTGGAAACACATTCCTAAAATAGCTAAGCCAAAGTAAATGTAAATAGAAGCGATTATTAAATTCGTTCCACCTTCGGCTTCTTTACCATCAAGTACCAATTTGATACCTGGAACATAATCTCCAAAACCTTAAATAAATAAAATATTTTTATTTTTTTAAATTTAAAAAAGACCTTTTTAGAAAAAAACAGGAACAGTTATAAGACCTTTGAATTTTCAATCAAAGGATCTTTTTAGTGAGTTTTTCGAAAGATCTAGAAGATTTCTTTTTCTATAAATTTTTTTGAAGATAAAATTTTGAAAACTTTTGTAGGAAGAAATTTCAAAAGTTTCAAAGTCATCAATTTTACAGTTTAAAGAGATTAAAATGTAGTCTAATAAGTTTCAAAATTTATTTATGAAAAGTTTACCGAATTAGCAATCTTAGTGATTATTTATAAAATCGTAAGTTGAAGGGCTAAGATTGTGATTACGAAATCATGAATTTTTGATAGAAGATTTATTTTCTAAAAAAATTTCATGGATCCTTGAAAAAAGCGCACCCCCCTATTTACGATAAACAACGCAGTTTTCGCTTTTTTCAATATTTTCAATTTTTTAAGCTAGCATATGAAAGAGCGTCAAAAAAGCTTCAAAATGATACCCTAAAAAAATACTTAGCTAATTTTAAAAGTAAATTTTTTGATGATTTTATATTTATTAAAACAGCGCACCCCCTACGCACCCCCATTTTTTTTCACATCATCTTACTCAGTTTTTAATGCTCTATCTGAATATCAACTTCTTTTTTCATCTCCTTTAGCAAAAAATGATGTAAAAATTTATTGTAAATTTGACTAATTAAGAGAATAAAATAAATTTTTTTCGTTTAAGACAAGAATAAACTGTTAAAAAATTTTAAACTTAAATTTTTTTTATTAAAAATGATATTAACAATTTTTTAAGTATAATTTTTCACTTTAGACGACTTTTCAAAAAATATTAATTTTTCAGTCCAAAGTCATTTATTTATATCATATTGCTAAAATTTAAATTAAAACCAGTATTTTTAAAAACCGTTAAAAATTGAAATTTCCATGTTTTTTAACGATATTCTATTCTAATTTTTTAGCCATGATTTTTTTTAACTGAAAAATTTAATTTTATTCTCTTAATTAGTCAAATTTAGAATAAATTTTTACATCATTTTTTTTCTAGGAGATGAAAAAAGAAGTTGATATTCAGATAGAGCATTAAAAACTGAGTAAGATGACGTGAAAAAAAATGGGGGTGCGTTAGATAAAAAAGGGGATGCGTAGGGGGTGCGCTGTTATAATAAATATAAAATCATCAAAAATTAGCTAAGTATTTTTTAGGGTATCATTTTGAAGCTTTTTTGACGCTCTTTCATATGCTAGCTTAAAAAATTGAAAATATTGAAAAATGCGAAAACCGCACCCGGGTGCGTTGTTTATCGTAAATAAGGGGGTGCGCTTTTTTCAAGGATCCAATTTCATATGCATTGAAAAAGAAAAGAAATTTTTTTTCAACGCTTTTCTTAAAGGTTTATGTTTCCGAATTTTTTCAAAAAATTTAATAACTCTTTAAAAAAGTTTAGTGTTTTATAGTTATTTTTAAAATATTTTATTTTTATCAAGTTTTTTCTCATTTAAAATTCAAAAAATGGTTAAAAAATTACCGATTGTTGACAAGCTTATAAAAGAGAAATAGGTTCCTTCTCTCAAATTCCAAGTTGGTTCTATTAAAGTAAATATCCAAGCTCCAAAAATTAGATAACCAGCAAGTGCTAATAAAACTAAAGCTAGCGGTACAGAAACATTATCTTTTTTGTCATTGTCATTTTCTTCATCATCATCATCATCAATAACTTGGGTTTCTTTTTTCTGAATATCATCATTAATTTCATAATTTTTCTCATTTTCTTTTTCATCATCTTGTTCTTCTTTTTTTGACTTTTTTGAACGAATGCATATGTAGCAGAAAATATTTCCGTACAAAAATTTGAATAAATCGCCTAAAAATGAACTGACTTTTACAGTACTCATTACAAAAAGAGGTATACCCAAAAGTGAATAACATATACACACAATTTGACCTTCCCAAGTTGTCGGCTTAGAAAAAAAAATTTTCTTAAGTTCAAAAAATTTTAGACAACAAAAAAATTACAGAAACATGTCCATAGCCAAGAGTAGTTAGAATTGTTATTGTAAATAATAAAGCACTCAAATAAGTCCATGCACTTTGCTTTTCACAATCTTGGCCCTTATATTTGTATTCACTAGTTATATTCAGAGTTTTGTTTCTGAGCTCAACTAACCAATTTTTAATTAGGGGATCATATTTATCAGGTCCATCTTTTGCTGTATATAAACCAGCAGCTATTGTTGCATTATCAACAGGTAACCATGGATTTGACGTAGTATTAAAATAAATATAGTTAAAAAGTCTTGTTCTGTATTCTATACGAACTTTATTCCATTCACCCTCGCCTTTTTGGCAATTTTGTATTTCTTCATGTTGCTCTAAGATTTTAAATAAAAAAGCACCACCGGCAGCATAACCAATTACTAAAATAACAATTCCGAAATTTTTTATAAAAAACGCAATAAATGCCTTAATGTTGTTTTTTTTCTTTGGCTCATTATTTAGTTTATCGATTTCATTTTTGGAATCAAAATCGTTTTCAGGCGCTTTTTTACCCTCGAGAAGGAATTTTTGTGAATAAGTTGAATTTGTCGAGACGGGACGACTTAATTCGGTTGAATTTTCAAAGCTTTTAGACGTACTTATTTCCGTATTCATAATCTAAAATCTTAAAGAAAGTAAATAAGCTCAAATAGTATTTATGGAAAAAAAAATCATTATATTTCAAAAAAAAATAATCTGTCTTGAAAATAATTTTTTTTTGTTTACCAAACTATGGTTAGTTAATAAATAAATTTTTGTTTTCTTCAAAAATTTAATTTTTAATAAGAAGAAAACAAAATCGAATTTTAAAAGCAAACAAACATTTCGAAACAAATCGATCGACCAAATAAGTAGGTTTCTATAGCTCTTTTTCAAAATTTACCATGTTTTTGAAACATATTTACTTTACAGAAAATATTTCTTCATTTGCTGTTAAAAAAATTTCAAAGCAAAATTGTCTGACAAAAATATTTTTCAGTTAAAGTTTTAATTCAAATAAATCTTTTATAAAAGAAAAAAATTTTTTTGACTCAAAAAATATATTTTTGATCTGCGCCAGGAATCCTTAAGCTCATTTACCGTAATACCTTGCAAACAAATGCATGCAATTCAAATCAAAATTTTAGGAATAAATGCGCCAAAAAAAGCTATTTTTAAAGCGATTGGAAAAACCTAAAAATAACCAAAACATTGTTTGATACTGTTGATTAGGTTCTCTATTAGAATATATGGTAAAAAAATAAATATTCTTTTATTTTCGGGTGCATTAATTGTTAAAATTTTAGGTTTTAATTCAATGCATTCCTATACAAGGTATTACGGTATAACATAAATATTAAATAATTTAGAGAACCTTTTTATAACAAACTTAGCTATTTTATATTAACCAAAAAAATTTTAATCTTATAAATATTTTCTAACTAATGAATTTTTATTGCAAATAATAGATAGGTCACGAGAATGATGCACATTTCCGAAACTCTAGCAAATTAGTCTGTTAAAAATTATTTTTACGAAGTAGAGAAAATTCTTCAAGTCTCATAATAAAAATAAAAAGAGTCACATGCTGTAAAATTTGAAATAACTAAATATTTTTTATTGAACAATTTTCTTTAAAATATTTAAAAAACTAATTAATCTTAAAACATAAAAACCGGAAAAAATAGCTTTTTCAAACGGCATCCTTTTTTAATTGAATTGAATTATAAGAGAATATTTAGAAATTAAAAAAGGTACTTTTAAAGTTTTTTATTGTCTTTAAAAAATTTAAAATAAGATTCCTCTTCGTTATCTGTTTTTTTTTTAAATAAAAAAGAATAGTTTATAAATGAAAATATAACGTAAACTGCCAAATATTATAAACGTAATATCAGCTGAATAAAGATTTATAAATATTAAAATTAACACGAGCTATGTTTACACCCATTTGTGTTGGATGTCTTTTTATTAAAGCTTGTTTTTTTTTTTAAATTTTCCAAGTCAAGATATTTCTAAATGGTTTTCAGGTAAAATGACAACGCACTTTGAATAGCCGAAAAATTAATTTACAACATTTACATCATTGTAAAAAAATAAAAAAATTCTCCTCCCAATTTTTTTTCGGTCAATCAAAGATTTAATTTTCTGATGACTGTCATTTTACAGTAAATTAATTATAGCGTTGTCATTTTACCGTAAGTCCTTCCAAATAACTTAGGTAATTTTAAAGCTTTGACTTTTTCTTTTAAAAAATGTTGTTTATTATTTTTTCTAATTATAAAAATAAACAAAAAGTTCTTGAAAAAAAATTTAAATTCTTAAAAAAACATTCATCTAAAACAATTTTTGTTTTTAGGGTAAAATATTACAAATTTTTAGGAATTAATTTCTTGAGATCATCTAGGTCTTTTTTTGATTGTTACCAAACATTAGAAATACTCTTCATTGATAACTAGATTTACATTAAGATTATTTAATGATATTTTTTCGCTGAGGGTTTGGGGTTTTCAAAAATGAAAATAATTTAAATGAATATTAATAATTGGTAAAACAAAAAAAAGAGAAGAATTGAAACAAAATTTCAGGAAAATAGAAAAGCCGAATTAAAAAGTTTTTTAAGATTTTGTCAAATTCAAAAGTAAATTTTTAGCTAACGCAAATTGAAAAAGCAAACTAAATTTTTGATTAATTAGCTTGGGTATTTCTATATAGAAGAAAAAAATCAATTTCGAAGTGGAAAATTTTGCTGTTTTTATGTTAACAGCTATTTAGCTAAATATTGGTAAAACAAAAAAAGTAATTTTTATTTTTTTAATTAAAAATTCAAAATGGTAAAACATTGATAAAAATCGATATTTTCCAAGGCTTAACTAAATTTAAAAAACATTCAAAATAAAAGTTATTTTTTTATAGGAATAAATCTTTATGCAGTCTGTATAAGTTTTCTTACTCTAAAATAAAATAAACTTAAATCGCTTCAAACTTAAAAACTACTTTTGATCTTTTCGTGAAATTTTTTAAAAGCTTAATGAATCTGTCATTTATATTAGAACATTAGGAAAAAAGTCCCAGATGAAATTAAATGCTTATATTTAATTAAAAATTTAACTTTTTACTTTTAAAGCAATTAATTAGTACTTACTTTTGAAGCAACTGATTAGCTTTAGTTTTTCAATTAATTGTTTTGAATGAAGGTTTTGGAGTAAAAGTATTAAATAAGGTCCTTTATCTTAATAATTTTTAATTGGGACAAAAAATCATAAGAATATCCACACAATAAAATAAAGCATTGAATGGCTGATTGAAAGCAAAATCTTGATCAAAAAATGAAAAAAATTCTATGTAAAACTGGAAAAATTTGATTCTTTATTCTTGTTGCTATATATGAGTCCGTAATTAAGGACTAAATATTCAAAAATGTTTTAGAAATTTCTTAGTCTTTATTCAATAAAATTCAAATTATAAATGTAGTGATGGGCCGTTTGATGTAAGAATACGTAATACGTATTTTAACGCAATTTTCGGTAATAAAACGCATTTTGACTTCTCACTGTTTCACAATGACACTTTATTCCAATTTACTTAGAAAATTTTTTTTTTAAGGTTGCCGAGATCATAATTTGAACTCGCTTTTTTAGACAAAACCAATACCCTATTTTTGATTATAAGGGTCTACCAAGGTGATTGCAAAAAAAAATCGGACCTTCTCTTGACTCAGTACGGAGCTATAACCCCCCTTAGTTAGGGTACCCTGTATCAAGCTCTACAAAATTAATATTTTGGACAATTTTTTTTTTGCAAATTCGTGTTCATCGACTCAAAGTTAGTTAGAAAAATCTTTTTTTGGATATATATTGAATTCAGCTGCAAAATACTCAAATTTTTAAAAATTCCTGTCTTTTTGACTTCTAAACGCTAAGGCTCCTCTATGAAACAAGAAAGATGTAAAATTCCTTTTGCGTTGAATTCCTCATACTTAAATTAACAAAGTTAGGGAACGACTTTTTGGAAAAAAAATTTTTCTCTTAAAACTTTTTCCAATTTTTACTGTAATTTTAATATTTAAACAAATTTTTTCAATATTTTAGGCTTTTTTCTACCAAAAAATCTTGTGAATTTTCAGAGTATAAAAAACAGTATCAAATTTTTTTGGTACGGGTACGGTTAGGGTACGCTACAGGTACGCTACGGGTACCGGTACGCCTACGCCGTTAATTCGCGAGAAATGCAGTAGTTTTTTACAGAAACAAATTTCATTAAGAGGTGAAATTCAGGTCATTACATAATATGGTAAAATTAAAGGGCAAAAAATTTAGATTCAAAAAAACAAAGGACTTGATGTTGGTAATATTCCAAAAAAGTAAAAATCAAAATTTAAACGATTTTCAGAAATTCTAAAAAATCAAATATTTTATATCAATTTATGAATTTGAAAAAAATTAGCAAGAATTTTCAACAAAGAAAAATTTGGGGGGAGGACAAAATATAGAAAGACAAAATGTAGAAATTTGTAAAAAATATAGAAAGATTAAATATACAGAACAAAAAATTTTATTTTCTGATGTCTTTCTATATTTTGTCACACTGCCGAAAATTTGTTTACCATATTCTTGGTTTACACACTTAAATATAAATTAATTGGAACTTTTAAGCGCTTTTGAATAATGGAATAAAATATGGTTAAAATATTTTGCACTTTCAAACTAAATAGATAATCGATCATTACACAAAAACACATAGAATTTTTAAAAATTATATAAAATATATATTAATTGGGAACCTTTGTGGGAACAGATATTGGTCACTTTGAAAAAATTTAAAAACAAAAATCAGTAATCAGAGTTTGGTTAAAAATTTTCAAAAATATTTTTTTAGAATACGTCGGATAATATGTTTTACTCAACCGGTTCACAAAACATATTACCACTTTTTCTAATTAGTTTTATTTTTTCAAAGTTCATTGAGGATTTTATCAGAGAAGTCAACGTGCTAAAAAGAAAACTAGGATAGATGGTCACTTTTGCATGCACTTGAAACGGATATTTAACTTATAGTGCACGCAACTAGTCGCAAGGATTTAAGGTAATTTTGATTTATCAAATTTTTGAGAAATATGTCTTCATATTTGGAAACTCTTTTCCACAATCAAATTTAGTTAGTTTATTTTTGTTTTTATTAGGTCCGCTAAAATAATTAAATGTACATTTTAAAAGGAAATATTAAAAGTTTATAAAAGAATTCAACCCAGAAAAATTAATCAAATTTATTTGTCAATAAAAAAATTTCACAATTTTTAATTCCAAAAAATATTTATTCAAATCAGAAAAAAAAGAATTTATCAAAAATATATAAAATAGATAATTGTTTAGTTTATCCTAAAATCTAAGTTTTTTTTGAAAGATTATAAAATTTTGTATTTAAGTGAACATTGGAGATTTGCTAGCTGGTCTTGCTCTTGCTTGTACTGGTGCTTTATTGGCAGCGACTTGTTGTTGTAAAGTATAAGCTTGTTGATGAATTTTAAATCCATATAATCTTAATATTAAAAATTATTTTAAAATAAAAAAATTTTATAAAAGTTTGATTTTATTACCTTGGAACGAATTGATTGGCTGGTCTTTTAGGTCTGTATTCTGGATGAACCATAAACAACATGTGAGGAAATCCTGTTCCAAAATAAGCACCATCTGTATGATGATGTTTAGATGATTTTGGAGTATATGCATCCATGCATTTTGGACAATATAATTTAACCATGGCCTCGCCTGGTACGTCTGATAGACCAATTGGTAACATTGGTTGATTCTCACAATAGACTCTTGGACAAAAACCAAAATCTCCATTTTGATATTTTTCAAGCTTAAAATTATGAGTTGAAAAATAAATTTTTCAGGCGAAAATTCTAAAAAAATTAACCATTAGCTGAATGCCACTATTAGTCAAAATATATCTAGCGTGTATTAACCCATAAAGCATTTCAGCAGCTTGTTCTATTAGATCACTTTGATTCGGGTTATCTTCTAATTCCTCATCTTTCAGAGAAAATAATCAAAAATAAATTAAAAATTTTTTTTCTTTCATTATTTTGATTACCTGGTTCTAAATCAAGGATCATGTCCAAAGCTTGTCGATAATGAGGAACTTGTTCATTGAGACCTGTCAAATTAAATTTATCCTGAATATAATCTTCATCTACTTCACAGAAAAATTCATTGCCACGTAAACCACAAAACCAAGAAATCCATGAAACTTCTTCAGAGCTACTCATTATTTTATGTATAGTTTTATTTTTTTTAAAGTTTTTTTTATGTGTCTAAAAATAAGATAGTATAAAACAAAATGTTTTTATCAATAGATAAAAAAAATGAATAATTAACTCCCCACTTAATATTAGGGATTAAATGTGAGATTGTATGTTTTTATCATGATGAGATACAAAAGCATCTCTAATAAAAAAATATTTTTCTTTAATATTTATGTATTTAAAGAGATTATGAAATTATAATAAATAAATGATAGTTCAAAATTTTTTAGCCGATATCTAGCCTCAAACCTAAAAGAGAATATTTAAAATTTTTCTTTTTTTGGTAAAAGATCCTTCAGATATTTTTTTCCCTTAAGTTTTTTTTTCTCATTTTTTAGCAATCATTTTTCTTTGCTTAAAATGAAAAATGAATTTTTTATGCCAAGTATCTATTATTTGTTTAAATAATTGCTAAGAATTTATTAACAACTAAGTTAACATTTGTAGCTTACTTGGCGATCAATTTAAATTTCAACTCTTGAATCAATCAAGCACAAGTTAACGATTACTAATAAAAATTTATTGAAAATTTTTGAGAATTATGAAACAGTCCTCTTAAGAATTATTTAAGCTTTAAACCTGTTGCCTTGGAATTATTCAGAATGGAGATTTTTCTGATTAACTACTATTTGAACGGTCAAACAATAATGAAATAAACTTTTGTTTTACCTCTGAATTCAGTTAATAAAGAATTAAAAGCAAAATCAGAGCTTTTACTATTAAGCTTTTCGAAATGCTTGGTAGCTTTTTTCAAACTATCCTCATAAACTGTCTAATCAATTGATATAAATTTATGTAATAAATAAGTTAATAGTAAAGAAAGATGAAATTTACAAGTTATATTTAATTTTTAATGTAATTGTACAATCAAGTTAAAAAATTGAGATTCCTAAAACAGTTCAAACTAAGGACCAAAGTTGGTCAAAAGTCAAAGTTAAGTAAGCACTTCACTGAGGTCCATTTTTAATAATAAAGTAAAGTTTTTACTTGGCTTTAAATTAAATACTGAAGTAAAATAAAGTAATGACTTTACTTTGAAAAAAATTTTTTTAAATCAAGTCAAAACTTGATTTAAAAATTTTATAATTAAAATGAAGTCAAGATATTTTTCAAAGTCAAGTCCAAACTTTACCTTGAGTAAAAAACAAAACTAAAGTCAAGTAATGAATTGACTTAACAAAAAAAACCTGACCAAAGTCAAGTTTAAACTTCACTTTAAAATATTTTTTGAAATCTACATTGTTTTTTAGTGATTTTGTTTTAAAAATAAAATTTAAAACATTAAATAATGCTAGATTATGTCTTATTTCAGTGAAAAAATTTAATTATAAAAAATTTTTTTCGAATTAAACTCGAAAATAAGTGTAAGTAAAAGTCTAACTTTGACTTCATAAAAAAATTTTTAAAAGACAAAGTAAGACTAGACTTTTCTCCAAACTTTTTCAAAAAGTCAATTTTTACTTTATAAAAATAAATTTCTAAAGTTCAAGTTTGACTTTGAGTCGTAGAAAATTTTTTATCCAAGTCAAAGTCGGACTTGACTTGGATAAATATTTCTTTCCAAGTCAAAGTCATACCTTTACTTTCCAAAAATTATTTATGAAACTAAAAGTTAAACTTTGATTGACTTTTGTGACTTTTAAAATTTTTTTTTTGATTTTTACCAACTCTGGTAAGGACGCTAGAATTGATGTGATTATTTTATTTATGTACTTCTGTAAAGATGCAATTTTTTTAAACATTTATTTGCCTTATTTTGATTAAGTTTTTACACTGATATTTTTCTAAAGAAGCGTTTAGCGAATTGTTTCGGCTCTGTGCAGTAAATTTCAATTCGTCATTTCAATTGATTCAAATTGCAATAACTTTTGATCAGGTTGTGATAAACTTATTCTGTAAATTGCTACAAAGTGTAACAATTTTGATACATTCAAAAATAAAGGTCTGCAAAAATGTTGCAAGCTGCATATAAAACCTTTTTCAACAACCTGCAAACTTTACACTGTTTCTGACATTTTGCAGACCTATATTTTTGAATGTATAAAAGTACCAAAAATCTATCAGGATCTGACTTTCCAGAATCGTAGAGTCTAAAATTCTCGTTTTTTAGAGACTTTTGGAAATTCTATATCAGATAAAGAATCCGCCTCTTTTGGATAATACGGCTTTTGATCATTTACTATGAATAAACTGTTGATCAGCGTTTTATTTATTGTACAGCATTGATTTAAAATTTTAATTCAACAAATTCTATCATTTACAAATATTGACACTGAAAACTTAAATTTGTTAATGGAAGATCAATAAGATGTCTCTATTTCAACCACTGTTTTTTCTTAACTCATTTAAGCAAAAAATTACTCTTCAATTTTTAATCATAATTACTATCAAATTGTT
This sequence comes from Brachionus calyciflorus, assembly GCA_002922825.1. Classification (NCBI taxonomy): domain Eukaryota; kingdom Metazoa; phylum Rotifera; class Eurotatoria; order Ploima; family Brachionidae; genus Brachionus; species Brachionus calyciflorus. The sequence continues at coordinate 1,590,980 of NTPY01000885.1, read as the reverse complement.
TGAATATACTAAAGTAAAAAGCAATGATGAGAAAAATTATGAAAATTTATATCCTCAGAGTTATTATGATTTTTTTCTATACGGAGAAAATTTAAACGAATTCCCGACGATTTATGATCGAGTAGACGAAATTAAACGATGTTTTGGTGTTAATCCTGAAATGGTTCTTTTTAAACAAATCATCACAAATCACCAAATTTAAGGTAAAAGTTAAAAGCTATAGAGATTTTAAAACTATCGCAAGTGAATGGCCAAAAGACGCATTTAAAACAGGTGTCAAAATCGTTACTAAACCTCTAAATTTAAAAGTTGTAATCTTAAATGTTAAGAAAAAATTTAAAATAGGTAATAATATCCCAGAAATTAAGAAAATTACTGATGAATACGGACTTTTTAATGTTAAAAGAATTTACAACCCCTCGAATAAGCCATGTAATAAATTGATTGCTAATTGTAAACAAATTTCTAACTTTGTTAGCATCCTAAAAACTGGTGTTAAATTTGACACTAATCAAGGAATCCATAAAGCATTGCCTCATATTGTAAGCTATAAATTGTGCCAAAAATGTGGTAGCTTAAAGCATCAAGAAAAAAACTGTACAAGTTTCCAACGATGTCTCAGATGTTCAGAACATGGTCATAGTAAAGAAAAATGCTTAAATTCTTATAAAAAGTGTATTAACTGTTCAGAATCTCATGAATGTTATAGTGCCCAATCTCGAAAGTACGTAACTAAAAAATTAAAAATAAACAGTTGCACTTTAAAGATATTAGCTGGCGAAAATTTTATAGAAAATTTTAACGATATATTCTATTTTAAAAATTCTTTTGAACAAGTGCCAATAAAACTAAAGGGTTCCATTAATCAAGCTAATGAGATTATAAGCACTAAATTAGAACCGTTTTCACGCAAATTAGAATCTTTAGAGCTTATTTTTAGTAAACAAAATGTTAGTCTTACTTGTATTCGAAATGAAACAACCGATTTAATGGCAAGCATAAAATCAGCTTATGAAAATATTGATAAATATAAGTTGGAAATTAATACAATCGGGGAAAAAATGAATGAGATGACCGAATTATGCTCACAGACAAGAAATGAAATGCTTGACCAAAACAACGAATTAGTTAGAAATTTAAAATTGATTTATGATAAATTCTAATTCTTTTATATTTTTCTTTATATAATAACTTTATTTTTTATTTTTATTTTATTTTTTTAAATTTTGTATACAACGTCACCTTATTTGACGGGACGTTGAGCAAGTGATAATCGGCCTCAGCCCTAGATTAAATAAATAAAAAAATTACTATCAAATAAATCCCATTTAATATTTTCTTCTTCCGCTAACGAATGTTCACAAAAAAATTATAAATCTTATTCCTTAATTAATTCTTGTCCTATAGAAAAATTTATTTTTCGATTTTTAAATTTGAATGAGCTCAACTTAAATATATTAGCTTTTTTCATGTGTTTTCGTTATTAATTATTATTCTATTGGAATAAATCCTATAGTTACCATGATTTTTTTAAATCAAATTCAATTAAAATTTTATTAAAAAAGCCTTCAAATGATCTAAAATTAAAGCTTTTTAATCGAGGAACTTAAATTAAAAATAAATTAAACTGCTAAAAAATTTCATTCGGTTTTTGCACCCGGGTGCGCTTTTTTTAAAAACACACCCGGATGTGTCTTTTGTAGGTATCCTAGATTTAAATCCATTCCCAAATTTTTTTATTTTTCATAATTTTTGAATGAATGATAAAAAAAATTTATCGTTAGTTTATAGATCAGCTTTATGCTTTCAAATAATGTTCTAGATTATTTCTTTTTATATTGAATATTGTCAATGATATTCATCTTTTTTTTTTTAATTTTCGGACTTTTTTCAAAACAAACTATTTTTGAATTCTAAAATAGATGTACACATAAATTGCAAAGTATATTAGATATTATTAGACCTTACTAACAATCGTTTCTGTTTGGCGTTATATTTAAAAGAGAAGAAAGAATATCGGAAAATAAACAAGAGAACGATCCACATACTGCATTTCTTCGTACCCATACCAAAAATTTTTTTTTGTACGGGTGCGGGTACGGTACGGCTACGGGTACACTGTTAAACTCAGTATCAAAAAATCAAAATTGAAAATCTTATTTAAACTCTGTTATTTTTCAAAAATTCATTACATTAATCAGATTCACCGGGATTGGGCTTTAAGTACGATTATTTCAATTCGTTCAAAGATCATGGTCAGACCTTAAAGTGCAGAATAAAGCAATCGAAAATGATTAACTACAATTCTTTTAACATTTGTTAATATAATTAGTTTTTTTTATTTAGTAAAAATTTTTTTTCAGATGAATATTTAGACCTTACTGATTATTTATGAATTAAATAATTTTTTAATTTTAATTTTTTTTTGGAAATTTTCCACTTTTGAGTTTTATTTTTTCGATTTTATAAAGAAATCACACTTAAAAATTTTTTTAAAATTAATTTATTTAGTTAGCATATATTTGTTTTTTTTTTAAATAAAGCAAAGCAAATATAAAATCGAAAAGCTCTTTTTCTTTATAACTTAACGAGTTGTTATGTGCATATAATCTCAAATCCCCTTTATAAAATTAATTTATTATTCAAGTTTCTTTTTTTTCTTGTTGAGAGTCTAAAAACTGTGTGCTAAAGTGCGCAGAACATACTCAACACCAAAACAATTCGAGCGCAAAAGTGTCTGAGGCGGATAAGTTAAAACAAAACTCAGTTTCTGGTCAAGCACAAGCTAGTGCAAGAAGTAAAAAATTAGAAAATTTTCAAAAAAATAAAAAATTAAAATCGTCTAGAGCGGATTCTTCAACTACATCAAAAACGTCTTCGTCAACTAGTTCAAGTTCTTCGTCGTCATTAGAAAATAATAATAGTGAGAACGAAACCACAATGAGTAGTTCTGAAGAAGTTTCATGGATTTCTTGGTTTTGTGGTTTACGTGGCAATGAATTTTTCTGTGAAGTAGATGAAGATTATATTCAGGATAAATTTAATTTGACAGGTCTCAATGAACAAGTTCCTCATTATCAACAAGCTTTGGATATGATTCTTGATCTGGAACCTGATGAGGAATTAGATGACAATCCCAATCAAAGCGATTTGATTGAGCAAGCAGCTGAAATGCTCTATGGTTTGATACATGCCAGATATATTTTGACAAATAGTGGCATTCAACAAATGGTTAGTAAATTTTATAAAATTTTTATTTAAGATTAAAAACAAAAGTGTAAATAATTTAAGCAATTTCCTTTAGCGAAAAAATAAACTTTTAAATCTAATACAATAAAAAGAGATTAACAGCTTTATTAAATATTTATAGGGGGTGGTGATTTGTTTTTTAAGAATTGGACGACTTGAACCACTCGACCAATTAAGTTGCTATGATTTCTTAAGTCGCTTTATCACCTAAATATAACGAATATTACGAATAAAAAGAAAAGATGCCAGAAAATCCCCGTTATTTTAGAAATTTTCTGACATTTCATGTCTTTATTTAGCGTGAAAGAAAAGCTAGACACAGAGTTTTATTTTCAAGGAAAAAGACCAAATCCCCTCGACCTGGTGTGTCAGATTTTCCTAAAAATAACCCCATACAGGAAATTATAAAATAATAAACTTCGACGGTCAAGCTGGCTTTTTATAAAATATTTTAGGGAATAAAATCTAAATATCGTTATTTTCAATAATTGGCTTTTACGAATGAAATTTAACAAAATTTACATGTTCAGATTAAAAAGCGTATAGATTACAAATATATAAAAAAAATTTGATTTTGTATCAAAATTTAAATTAATTCTTTAAGCTTGAAAAATATCAAAATGGAGATTTTGGTTTTTGTCCAAGAGTCTATTGTGAGAATCAACCAATGTTACCAATTGGTCTATCAGACGTACCAGGCGAGGCTATGGTTAAACTATATTGTCCAAAATGCATGGATGCATATACTCCAAAATCATCTAAACATCATCATACAGATGGTGCTTATTTTGGAACAGGATTTCCTCACATGTTGTTTATGGTTCATCCAGAATACAGACCTAAAAGACCAGCCAATCAATTCGTTCCAAGGTAATAAAATCAAACTTTTATAAAATTTTTTGTTTTAAAACATTTTCATTTTTTATATCAAGAATATATGGATTCAAAATTCATCAACAAGCTTATAATTTTCAGTATCAAGCAGCTGCTAACAAAATACCAAGTCAGCAAAAACCGTGAAAAAAAAACAGTTAAGTTTTTAAAAATTACAAATGCTCTTTAATTTTTCTTTCAACTTAAATCCAGAAAAAAATAAACTTTAGATCAAAAATATACTTAATTTTTGTTAATGAATTTCCATTGAAAAAGAAGAAATTAGAATTTTTTGAAATTTTCAAAATTGTTTTATTTTATAGAATATAAATTTTTCAGAAATATTGATTCGTTGATAATATACAGAAAAGAAGTTGTTTTCATTTTTTAATAAACTTTAAAACTGAGTTTCTGTTTTAATTTTAATTTTCCAAATAAAAGTTGCCGCTTACCTCTGAATCTAAAAAATTATGAGATATTCGAGCTTGAAGACAATTTTTGTTAACCAATAGATTTTTGAATAAATTACACTCGCCTATTTAATCAAAGACCCATGCCTTAATTATATCACATAAAAATTGCAGAACATTTAGATATTTTCTATTGTAAACTTCATTCCATTATATTCCATACATTTATTCGTTTATGCTCTAAAAATGTCTATTCCTTTTAATTTTTCATCTACGGATTTTATGAAAATTTTTGACATACGATTAAGTCCTTTTTTCTCCTATTGAAAAGGGTTTTTTTTTAAAGTCCTCCTTAAAAAATGTTCTCAGCAAAAAATATATTAGAAAATATTTTACGAAAAAATTTTAGAAGGTACTATACCACGTCTTTGGGTGTGTGTTATGGGTTGTTAGACCATATGTTATAGGGTGTTAGACAAGCATCCGTCGATTATGTAAAACTAAATTTTTTGGATTTTATTTTTTTTTTCAAAAAAAATATTTGTCTAACGCAATTTGTTAGATGGCTCCTTGAAGTTGTGTACGATTGTACTGTACGATTCCAGTACTATTCAAATAAAAAAACTCTGATGAAAAAAAAAATATATCTGCTTAATCCTCAGATAATGCACTATTTAATGTAGCTTGATATTTTCTTCCTAATGATTCTTGACTAAGTCATTTGCTTTAAAAAGACAATAATCATTAAAGTTTGTACATTTTTTCAAAATATGAAAAATTAGTAGTACGATTGTTGTGATGCTTTTGAAACAAATTTGTACACCTTGTACAAAAGTTATTTTTGCAAAAATAAAATTTATTTTGAATCGTACAAGAAAATACTATTCAATTTATTTTTCAAATTTTACAATTTTTAAATGATTTTTTGCCAATTCGATTCTTTTGTTTCGAATCGGCAAAAAATTTTTTAATCGTACTGGGATGTACATCTAAAATTTAACTTTTAGAGTCGATTTTATTTAATTTTTGGCTTTTATTATAGGGGTTGTATACTTTTGTCACGATAATTTTGTAACGAATTAAAAAAAAATAATTTTGTAACGAATCGTTACAAAATTAAAAATTTTAAAAATTCAAAAATGTAAATTTATCACGATTCTTTAAAAGCAATTATTTAATAAAAAAATTATTAAGCTGTGAAATGGAGAATAACATTAAATATATTCCCAACAATCGTTTTAATGTTAAACTTTTAAATCAACTAAATCCAAACCACGATGGTTATGATTTATGTCATAATGATATTTTACGTAGGTACTTATTTTGAAGGTCCATATGATATTAAAATGTGGAATCACTTCGAAACTAATTCAACTCCTCGAACTAATAACAATCTTGAGGGCTTCAATTACAAACTGAACCGACATATTGGAATTTCACATCCAGATATTTACAAGGCTATCGATAAATTGAAAGAAGAAGAGGTTGATTTGTCTATTAAATATCACAAAGCTTTAAATAAAGAAAAACCCCCTGCAAGAAATAAATTATATGTAATCAATGACTCAATGCTCATTAATTACAAAAAAATGCTCATGGACGGTGATTTAAGCATTGATACGTATGTCAAATATGTTGGTCAAATGTTTGACTTTTCAAATGTGGTCAAGGCAAAGTCAGGTAAAACTCAAGAGTCCAGTGTAAGTGAAGTATCGGATTCAGTTTCAGAGTCAAGTTCCGAAGACTTATAAATTATATTTTCTTATAAATTTGAACCTATTTATCAATTTATATTCTGAACACATTTATCATTTAATATTTTGAACTTATTTATCAATTAATAAAAATATACTTTTGTCACGAATTTTATTTTCGTTATATTTTTTGAATTTTCAAAAATATAATTTTATCACGCGTGATAAAATAGGTACCGTTATAAAAGTATACAGGACCTTATTATAGATAAGATAAACAGTGCTGATTTGATACTTGGATTTTAGGTAATTTTACGTAAATTTACTTAAAATAATTTTTTTTTTGGCCTTTTACTTTTTACGTAAATTTACGTAATATTACGTAAAATAAACTAATTTTACCTTTTTTTACAAAGTAATTTTACGTAAATTTACGAATAATTACCTTATTCAGCACTGTATATTTTTAAAAAATTATTAATGCAATGTCTTTGAGAGACGATTTAGTGATTGATACTCCGGTTTTTAAACAAATGCCACTTTTTTGGGCTTTAGCCCGGCTCTTGAACCGATTTTCAAAAACCATAGCTTTGAAAGCTGGTTTCGAAGCTGAAACCGAGTTTTGAAGCGGCTTAAGCCGAAGTTTCAGAGCCACTTTTTTCGGCTTCAAAACTTAGATTCGACGCGGTTTAAGAGCGGCTCAAGTCCGGCTTCTAAATATGTTAACTTAGTTCTGGATTGTACTGTAATAAAGGTTTAAAAAAATAATAAGAATTTGGAAAAAAGTGATATTTTATAATAAGTTAACTAAAGAATTTCTAAATACAGTCAACTCGCCTATATGTCCCTCTACTATTAAGTCCCTTTTTGATTCTATCCCCTAAAATACGAAGAACGGATTTCTTTACAATGTAAATTTATTTTCTTTATAACAATGTAAATTTATTCAATATTTTTTCCCATTAAATAGTCCCCACTTTTATTTATGGCACGTTAAATTTGCAACCTATATGAATATTTTACTATAAAATTTTATCATAGTAAAGTCACGGAGGTTTTTTTACATTAAAATAATTTTTTGTACGTATACTAATTTACGTATACTAATTAAGTAAAAAATTATAATGTTCAGTTTTTTTTATAAATTGTTATTTATTAATAAAGCCTATAAAATGACTTCTAAAGAAGACAAAAGATAACAAACGAAATTAAAATCTCCATCAATTACATATGTTAGAAACATTTTAGAAAACTCAAACAGAATGAAATTTTAAACTGTTTTTAGTTGAAAAATTAATTTCTTATCCGTCTTGTATTTTATAACTAATTATAAAAAAATTTTTTAATTAAAATTAAAAAATTTTTTTAGTTATATATAAACTATAGTTTTGATGTCGTTTAAAAAAAATTGTAAATAAATTTTCAAAAAATTTTATTTTTCAATTGTGTCCCAATTTGTTTATATCCCCAAAATTTTTCAGAACCAAGTCCGTGACATAATTGCGAGTTGACTGTAGTGACTTTTGTCATAAAATCGGAATGTTTTTACAAAGAAGAGTTTCATCCAACGAAGAATTAATTGAAGAGTTTTTAAACTTAAGTTTAGAAGATATTATTTTGATGACCCAGACCGAAATATGAAAGAAATTAAAAGCCAAATCGGATCCGTTAGTTGTGTAATTTATGAACGTTTATCAGTTAAATTATTTAGAAGCTTTTAAATAAACTATTTCACTTTTATTTCATTTATTTTCTTTAAAACAATAAATATAATTTTCTTACACATTTTTCTGGTGTACGATTTTATTTTTCTAATCTACACAAAATTCTAGCCAAACTTGTCCTAAAAAAAGATTTAAATTTTTAACCAAATCTGAATAGGAAAATTTTGTACTATTCGGCATAAATTTAAAAATAAGGATTTAACAAGTGTACAATATGTACAATTTTCCGTTTAATTATAAATCTCAATCGTACCAAAAATTAAAAAAAAAAACAAGTTAATTTTAGTTTACCGTATATTTAACTTAACGATTTTATTTTTTTCTAAAAAATAGTTACGCTTTTTTGAATAACGTAAAGAAATCATTAAAAGTAGTATATTTTAGGTTTTAGCTATTTTAAAAATTACAAATTAAAATTAACTATACGATTGTTTTCCTCTTCCTCGATTCTTCTTCAACTCTTCCTTTCGTTTGTCAGGAAAGAAAAAGCTTTAAAAAATACATTAGTTTATTTTGATTTATCCAGAGTGAAAGATAGGAAAAGTCGAGGAAAGGTAAGGAAGAGTTTAAGAAGAGTCGAAGAAAAAAATCTATTCAAGTTAGTTTTAATTTGTAGCCGAAATTTAACTAAATAAAAATTTAATTTAGTTTCGTGAAATTTGCTATAAGAATTCATATATATTAACAAAAACTTTTTCTTTCAATTTTATTTTCGAAAAAAAAAATTTATAATTTCTATTACTTATATCTAGATTTAATTTATAAATTATAAAAAATTACGGAGAAAACTAAGCTATTTTATTCGAATATTTTGGTAAAGCCTAATAAATTTTTATACAAAAATTTGTTTTCAAAATTTAAACAAAAATACAAAGGATCAGCGAAATTCTATTGATTAATTTCTCATTTTTTGAATTTTTTTTAATATTGAAAATTAAGAAAAAAAATGAGTTCATAAAATAAAATGTCAAAATTTGAAAATATAATGTCTCAGACCCGTTAAAATTAACATACAAGGATACGGTATTTGTTTTTAATGATTCTATTCGATTTACCATTAAATTAAAAATTTTATCAACTAAAATATTTTTCAAAAGAATTTAGATTTGTTTGTTTGTTTTTCTAAAATTAGTTTTAGAATTTAAGTAAAAATTTTTGTATTTTATTATTGATTTTAATCAAATAAAATAAAAAAGAGATGGCATCTGAATCTAAAAATGAAAAAGATGATATTCAAGTGACAAATTATTCAAATCCAAGAGTTGATATCGACCATTTATCAAGAGAAAAAGTAATTTGTGACGATATGGTCTTTTACTGTTTTGACGTTTTGCATTCTCATTTGCATAAAAATGGCTCAAATTTACCAAGACCATCATTTCCAAACAATCCATTTCCATTATTTGTTACTTGGTATGTTGGTAGAGAACAACGCTTGAGAGGTTGTATTGGAACTTTTTCACCACTGCATTTGCACGATGGCCTCAAAGAATATGCTTTAACAAGCGCTTTTGAGGACACACGTTTTCATCCAATAGGAAAAGAGGAATTACCTAAGTTAAATTGCTCAGTTTCTTTATTGACTAACTTCGAGCCAGCTAAGTCATGGAAAGACTGGGAAATAGGCAAACATGGAATTAGAATAGAATTTCACAACGAAAAAGGTCATAGACGTAGTGCTACTTATTTGCCAGAGATAGCATCTGAGCAAGAATGGGACCATGTTGAGACAATTGATTCACTATTGAGAAAAGGTGGTTATAAATCACCGATAACAAATGAATTTAGAAATACTATAGATGTTACTAGATATCAAAGTGAAAAGCTTACTAAATCATTCAATGATTGGAAAAATACTAGGTTTGCCTAGTTTTAAGACACAAAGCCCCACTTAATTAGTAAAAATGTTATGGATAACTATTTTTTTTAATTTTTATACTTTTTTGAAGCTATGCTTTATTTTTTAATTTTTGAACTGTATGAACATAATATTAAGCTTATTTTGTATTATTTTGTTTGGATTATGAAGATCTTTTTTTTTGTTTTTTGATTAAATGGTATGAAAAAAATTGATAATTAAGTTCTTGGTTTTACCCAACCAATAAAATTTTGTCTTTTCAATTCTTCAAACCTCTATGAAATTTGAATAAAAAAATTACAATACAAATTAAAACTAGGTATTTTGATCCTGTTCCTCGACTTTTTCTTTTCTCTGAGAAAATAGAAAACATGAATTATCGTATTTTTTTAAAAACATTCCTTTATGAAAGAAAAGTTGATAATTGAAATGATACTTTGTTGAGATGACACTGCTGCTACGATCCTTTGTTAAAGCGTAAATTCACGCGGTATTTCTAAAATTTACGAATTGAAAAATTACACGTTTTCAAAAGTTGGCGAAAAGTAAAAGATCAAAAGCGAGTTCAATAATTGCAAAAATACGGAAATTCTTCAGGGAATTCTTTAATTTTTTGAAAATAAAACGTTAAATTTGAAGACCCTTGAAAAAGCAACATCCACCATTTTTTTAAAAACAACACTTGTGTGTTTTTCATGAATATTTATTTTTAATTATCAATTAAAGGTACAGGAGGTTTAGAATTACAAAACGATATATTTGTTTCATACCTTGGTAGGTTTTTTCATTTAAATTTTAAAATTTTGTAAAAATCAAAAAAGGCATTCCACAACTTATCTTCATATACAACCGCATAGAAATACGGTATAGCATATAACATGTACCGCATATGATAAAAAAAAATTTGACTATTCAAAATGTTTGATTAAAATGCGATTTTGAAGTTCTTTTTGGCTTACAAATTTTTATAAATTTAAAAATCAAAATTTTTCTATAATAAAATCAGAATTATTGAAAGACAAGATACAAAACGGTACATTTTGGTACTATGGTACGGTGCCTCGAATAACAAAAAAATTAAAAATTATTTTACAAAAATTATTATAAAAAACGTCAAAATTTTGCCAAAATAAAATACCGTCCGATAGTACGATAAGCTCAAGTATAGTGGCCCTACTATATGATATGTTCACCTTACCTAATTGTTTACGCTTTGGTAACGCTTGGTTTTAGTTTTATTTGAATTACGGTTATACAGTCGAACCTCGTTAATCCAGTCCTCGATAATTCGGAAACCTCGTTTTATCGGCATGATTTTTCTATTTAAATTTAGTACAATTTATTTTTAACTCGATAATCCGGCAATTTTGATAAAACGGAATAAAAACACTCCACCAATTGAGCCGGATTACGAGGTAGGACTGTTTAACTATATTAAGTTTCTAAATAACAAATTTTGTAATTTCTTAATAAAATAAGATACAATCGTCTTAATTTTAATTCGTCCAATTTTGGGCTACTACAAAAACGCACTTTGTAGCTTTTTTTGAAAAAACTGTCCACTTTTTTTCTCATCTTCTGTTCAAAGCAGAATTTTTAGAGCTTTCGAATGAAAATTTAAAATGCTATTCATGAATGAATGCTCATAAACGTTCTTTTTTTAAATTCGTTAATGACCAGTATTGTATTCATAAACATTCGTTTCAGAACTTATGGTTAGATTCGCCTTTACAAACTCTTTTATTTGAGTGTTATATCAGAATTTTTTAATTTAAAAATTTGCCTTAGTCATAAAATCATTTTTATACAAAAAAGTTAAAATCACTTGTGATGAATTTTGATTGAAATTAGTCTAGAAAAATTTGATAGAATTTTAAAGATCACCCTGAATTTTATTTTTTTGATTATATAAAATTTAATGAGTTTAGGAATATTGGGCAATTTCCTTTAAATGATTATTTAATTTTTTGTATTGATTGGAAATATTTTTTTTTAAATTGGAGATAAGACTAGAAATTAAAAAGATTTTTTTGCGTTGAACAAATTTTTATTCTATTTTTTTATAGATCAGAAACATAATTGTTTTTATTGTGTTTCCATGGTTTGTTGAACGCTTTCTTCAGAGTGTTTGCCTTTAGCTTCGACTTGTTTAGAGCGAGCTTTGCGTTCTAAGATTAATTTACGGTCTTTGTCTAATTTCAATTTAGTGATGACAGTCTTAAAAAATATAACAATTAATTGAAAAGTTCTCATTTGCTTTAAAATTGAATAATTACTTTTGATGGATGAATACCAACATGGACTGTAGCACCATTGGCTTTCTCACGTTGGATTCTTTCAACATGAACTACAAATTTTTTTCTGTAGCATTGTAAAACTTTACCAGTTTGTTGACCTTTGTAGTGACCTCTGGTGATCTTTTATTTATTAAGAAATTATTTTAGTTTTTTCAAATCGCTTTTTTTTTAAGTGGGTGTAAGTGACCTACCATGACTTCATCATCTTTGCGGATTGGGATGCTTCTGACGTTGTATTTTTTGCGGAGTTCTTTGCTCAATGGAGCGCTCATAATTTTCCTTCTGATGTGTGAAGGAGCTTTGAAGTGTCTGGCGCGATTTTTACGTCTTGATGATGAAACTAATTTGTTGAATTTCATTTTGATATCTAGAAAATTAGATCAACCCTAGGTAAAACATTTAAAATTTATCAATTTAAAGATTTTGACCAAAGAAAATAAGTTTAGCATTCCATTAAGTAAATAACGAGGTATCGTTGGGAAAAAAGAGAGAGAGAGAGAAAAAGAGTCACATTTGAGCTTAAATTTTTCTAAAAAAAGAGAGAAAAAATAGTATAATAACGAAGAAAATTTAATATTTGGAAAAAAAAGTGTGCTCGTGCTCGCTTCTTAACATATTCAAATAATTTCAATAGATTTTTTTCTATACTTAGCTTGCAATCAGTTTTTTTAAAAAACTGATTTTTCACTTAAGTAAAATTTTCGCTTGCAAATTGAAACATATGCACCTTAAATTTCAATTTCAAATACAAATGTTAAGTTTTACTTAAATAATTTTTTCTAGCATGGCTCATATTCTATAAATTGACTCTGAGACTTTCAAGATATTTATTATCCATAAAAATGGGCCAACTTTTTATACACAAAAGTTTGTGATTGAGTAAAAAAATCCCGAATTGAAACGCTATTTGAAAATTTTTTCTATCGTTTTTTCGACCCTGAATAAGATCTCCGTCTTAATTTTAAATTCAAAACTGAATATTCGATTAAAAATCAAACCAGCGTTTATGATTCGAAGCACGTTAAAAAAAATTATTTTAGATAAACTTAACTAATTTTGATTTAAATAGAATCTTTTCTGAGGTTAAAATTTTAGTTTGCATACAAGTTTCTTTTATTTTAGAAAATAGTCTTATGATAACATTTTTAAGTCTGGTAAGAGCAAATTCTTAATCTTTTTAAAGTTTTCTTAAATATTTTCTTAATAAAACGAAGGTGGTATTTTGGTTACATTTTTGAAAGCTCTAAGTGCTGCTGTCGTCATTCACAAGTGATTTCTTGAATTTTCATGAAAGTTTAGCCAAGACGATTGTGATTTGTAAAATCAACTTGAGATAATTTTAGAAATTTCTTAATAAATTTTTTTAATAAATTATTTCATTTATCATACTATCATACATATCTTTTCTTTTAACCAAACAATCTTAAAATATTAAAATAGTTACTATTAATGAATTTTAAAAATGCAAGTTGAAAAAGGCGGTAATGCTTAGGTAATATATTTTTAATTCAGAAAATTCTAAATTTTATTGCCTCCAGTATTTTTTAAATACAACTAGAATTCCCCGTTAAAAAAATAAAAATGAAAAAAAAAACATTATATGAATGCTTAAGAAAATCCTTAACAAATTAAAGTTTTTCAAATATCCATTAATTTGTTTGGTATTTAAAGTATAAAAAATCTTCAAGCTTATTATTTGTCAAACAATCAAGTAAAAATATCCTATACTTTTAATTTTTACTACTTAATAAAAATGTCTTCCTTTTAATTCATTTTAATTTTAAAAATCACCAGTTTATTTATAAGAAGATGCACTAAGATATCAACAAATTCTTTTAGTAAACTCAATCAATTTTTATTCAAAATCTTAGTAACATACCCCATTAAAACAGTTCATTGCTTTTTAAATTAAAAATCATTAAAGTTCTAAAATAAATATTTGTGAGCTAAAGATTCAGAATGCGCTTATACGATGATGTACCAAGGCATTCACAATTTTCTTTTTTAAAAGTTCATGAACTTTAATGAATTTTGATTAAAGCTTATGAAAAGCGATAAACGAAAAAAGTTTGTTCATAAACGATTATGAAACACAAGAAAATTCATGAAAGTTTATGAACATTCACAAATGGAAGTTGTGAATGACCATAGTTGTATTATGGACTAAAAACAGATTTGTAAATAAATTTAATTAAGCTACTAAGTAATGTATTTAGGTTATATTTGGGCTACACAAGCATCTAAAGTTAATTAAATTTGATAAAGAAGTTAAATATAAAATTATTTGTGAAATTAATTAAAGAGAGAAAATTAGCACTTAATTTAAAAAGATTTACTTAAAGTCTGATTTTTACAAAAAACACGGTCAAATCATAATCTTTGGATAACTTAGATTTAAACAAGACAATTCCAAAACTAAAATTCTAAATAACGTATTGTCTCGATTTTAAGAACATGTCATTATAATTATAGTGACATGTTCTTAATTATCGAACACTGGATTTCAAAACGCTATAAGGACATGTCACTAATAACGAAAATGGGTAGAAAATGAGATTTTTTTGAAATTTTAGTTTCGCAATTAGTGACATGTCGTTAATGGTCAATGACATATCAAAAAACCTGGAATATAACATGACATGTTCTTAAAATCGAGACAATACGTTATTTGTGAAAACCTGACTGTACCATAAAACCTTACATATAAACCTAAGAGGACTGTTCCTTTATGGCAAGTTCCTGGAGAGAAGGCAATAAATAACTTAATTAAAAATATATAAAAAATGAATTTAAAAATAGACGGTGTTGGACAAAATTTCATCAAAATTTTAAAAAAATACTGTATAGAATTTGAGGTAAAAAACTTTATTAGTTCTCCATGAAGCTTTATAGAAAAAAATTAGAGAAAAATTATAAGTACAGTTTTAAATTTTTTTATCTTTATCCAGGGGTTAAGTTGAATTTTAATTCAAAAAGTATGCGTTTATACGTGAGTTTTATAAGACTAGAAGTCTTGGGTCTAAAAGGAAATTTTTACGGTTATTTAATATCGTTATTCTGAAAAAAGCTCTCAATTTCTACTAGTTACTTGTACTACTGCTAAATAAAAAATAGATAACAATTAATAAAATATTTTTTTAAACTTAACTAAATATCAGTTAAATAAAGAAACTGATTTTTATATTACTCTTTTTTTATACTAAACTTACACATGTGAGCTACGCAATCAGAATATAGAAAAAAAAAGTAAATAAATACCTTTTTTATTAAACTCAAATCTTAAATTCAAAACTATCATTAAAAACAACCAGTCATATTAACAGTCTATACTGAACTAAATATGAATACATAAACATATATATAAACGAAAAAATTCAAAATTATTGGAAAAATGTACATTAATGCACATAAAAAATATATTTTCAAAAAAAAATAATAGATGGTGCTTGAAAAAGATGTAAAAACTAATGAAATTAGTGCTCAAAACTAAAAATTTTACTCGGATTTGCTTTTGTTTTTTATTTTTAAATATTCATTTGAGGATTTGTAAGAAAAAATGAAGCATAAGAATCCGAGGACTAACTCAAATATGTCAATAAACATTTAAAGTTTTTAATCCTGGGATTTAAAAAAACACCTTTTCTTTAATTTAGACTTGAGTTAATAAGAATTTTTTGAGTAAATTTTAAAAATTAAAATAAAAGAGTTTCTTTTTGAGAAAAATGTCTAATAGTCTTGGCGATCCATCAATGTCGTCACCTCTACTTGATAGAGCATCAAATGCTATGTTAGGTGCTGGAATGGCTGCACAATCTTTACAAATGGTACCTACTGGATCTTCTCAAATGAACGCAAATCCAGCTGGTCTAGGATCTCCAATGAATTTAAATATGAATATGAACATTGGTCTTAATATGAACATGAATTTAAATGGTATTTTTTTTTGAAATTTTTAGGCAAATTTCGGAAAAAAAATATTATAAAAATATTTTATTTTTTTTATCCAAATTTTAAAATAAATAATCAAATTTTTTTTTAAATATATAAGAATTCGCCAAAATGAATCAAGCTAATTTTAATCTATTAGCAAATTTTAATAACGGTGGTCTAAATCCGAATAGCTTGAATAATGCTTTCAATTATAACAACACATTAAATTCAATAAATAATTCTAATGGAAATGGTTTATCTAATGGTAGTAATAATAGTTTAGCTAATAATAATAATGGTAATGGTAATACAAACGCTAATGCAAATAAAACAATGAAGCCTAATTATTCTAATTTTGCTACATTAACTGGTCACACCAAAGCTATTTCCTCAGTTAAGTTCAGTCCGGACGGAAATTGGTTGGCTAGCTCATGTAAAAAAAAAAATTTTTTTTTTTAAATGAAAAAAAGGAGAAAAATTAAGAATTTTTTCTTTAGCTGCTGATAAAAATATAATCATATGGGGATCTCGTGATGGGAAACATGAAAAAACTATTAGTGGACATAAACTTGTAATTTAAAAAAAAATTTCCAATCTTAAAAAAATAATTATTATATTTATTAAAAGGGTATTTCCGACGTCGCCTGGTCGACTGATAGCCGATATCTAGTAAGTGCTAGTGATGATAAGAGCTTAAAAATATGGGATGTTCAATCAGTGAGTTTTTGTGGAAATTATTTTTTGATTTAAATTGGAATAAAATTTTTTTATTTTCAGGGAAAATGTCTTAAAACCCTAAAAGGACACACTAATTATGTTTTTTGTTGCAATTTTAATCCACAATCGAATTTAATTGTTTCCGGATCCGTATGGATTTTTATAAAATTAAAATAAATTTAATTAATTGAAATTTTTCTCATTTTTTTTCTAAATAGTTCGATGAAAATGTACGAATATGGGATGTTAGGACAGGTAAATGTATACGGACTCTACCAGCTCACAGTGATCCAGTTACAGCAGTTCATTTTAATCGAGATGGTTCATTAATAGTATCAAGTAGTTATGACGGTTTATGGTAATTTTAAACAAGAATTAGAGAAAAAAAAGTTTGTTTTTGAAATTATTTTTTTTTTTCCAAAAATTAGTCGTATTTGGGATACTGCATCAGGTCAATGTTTAAAAACTCTTATCGAAGATGATAATCCTCCAGTTTCATTTGTAAAATTTTCACCTAATGGAAAATATATACTTGCAGCTACACTTGACAAGTAAGATAAAATTTTTAATATTAAAAATTAATTCGACCATTTTTTTAAAAAATTATGTTTGTATTAAAAAAAACATAGGTTCTTATGAAAATTATATTTTGAAATTTTTTTAAGCCTTTAAATATCGAATGCAGTTTGAAGTTTTCAATTATAACTTTATAAAAAGAACATTACTGTAATCCCTGGATAATATGACCGGTTGATAATCGAATCGAAATTGCACCTCCCATTTTTTGAAACTTAAAGATCTATGAGTTCATTTCACTAATTAAATCGATAAGACATTCTGCATCACGGTATAATTAGCGAGGGATTACGGTAATAAAAATTTGACAAGTTGTCTATTAGAATTATTTAAAAGTCTTAAAAATTACTTGAAGAAAAAAATGCTTATTTTGTAAGCTAAGCTTTTTTAAATAAGCTAAGGCTTAGATAACTTATAAATTTGAGCGATTGGTTTAACAAACCGGTTGACTTTTCTAAACTGGTCTTCGGGTCAGTTTACTGAGCCGGTTTAAAAGGCAAAACGACCAACTCCAAATACATTCGAATTTTGAATACTTCAAATCATTCTGCTTCTTGTGAATTCTTCTTCCTGATAGCGACACAATACGTTACCACATCATGTGTGGGCTGTTTCTATAGAGATAAGGTTCCCCAAAGGATAAACCCTAGTTTACTAAAAAATTTTCAATTCATTTAAGTAACCAAATTTTTAGAATACTAAAATCAAATATTGAAGATAGATTTATTCTCTATAAAACTTACTTTAAGTTTTGTGAAATTAATTGCTATTTTAAAAAGAAAAAAAAGGATAAAGTAAATTTTTACCGTAATTTGAAATTGAGTTTTCAAAATTTATTTATTTCAATAATGTTGCTTTATCAAACTTTATCATAAATATTATAATCAAAAGTTTCTTCTTCCAGAATGAAAAGCTTGAGTCGAAATTTTTCATAATTAACACCGATAATAAAACTAGGGTTTATAGTTTGGTGAACCTTGAACCAAAGTTACAATTACTACTAACGCTATTTTGAAATTTTTCGTCTATATCTTGCATTTTTAAAATTTAAATATATTCTTGAAATCATAAAAACATGTGACTCTTTTTATTAAAATTCTTAAGTCACCAGATAAATTAGCTTAATTTCAAGTACGCGATAAACCAATTTATAAACTAAACTTGGTATCCATATTTTTAAAATCTTAAATATTTTTGAATAAGTCGATCATGTTTTAATAAAATGTTACTTTTTTCTTTATTAAATAATTTTTTAATTAAAGCACTTTGAAATTATGGGACTATAGCAAAGGAAAATGTTTAAAAACATACACTGGTCATAAAAACGAAAAATACTGCATATTTGCTAACTTTTCAGTAACTGGTGGAAAAGTAAAATTTTTCCTAAAATGATTGTTTTACTTTTTCGGGGAATTAAAAATGTTATTAAAATTTTTAAGTGGATCGTATCGGGTTCCGAAGATAACATGGTATACATTTGGAATTTACAAACGAAAGAAATCGTCCAAAGACTAAGTGGTCACACTGGTAAGATTTACTTATTATTACAAATAATTTAAACATATAGAATTATTATTGAGATTATTTTAAGATGTTGTGCTTTGTAGTGCCTGTCATCCTACAGACAACATAATTGCTTCTGCAGCATTAGAAAATGACAAATCAATAAAATTATGGAGAAGTGATACATAGAGTTAAAATAATAGATATTCTTAAGTTGAAGAAAAAAGAAATTAAGCAACAACGACTATTTTTTTTTTGTTATCTCTTGATCTTTTTTGAGGTTTACATAAATTAAAATTGATTTTTAAAATGCTTACAACAACAAAAAATTTTATTATTGACTTAGAAAAGAGTGTATGTAATTTGGAATCGACCAAATTTTTCAATATAATTGTAACTATTACTTTTTTCATGTTGTATTTTGTTTGGTAAAAAAAATAAAATAACACCTTAAACATCACCCTAAATAAATAATAACTTTTTTGTTGTTGTTGTTTTAACTTATTTGTAACATATATGTGTATTTTATTTTGTTGTAACAAAGAATTTTGTTTTTTATTTTGTTGGCCTGTGTAAAAAAAAACTGAAAATAAAAAAAATTTGATAGTGATTGTACAATTTGGAAAAAAAAAATGGTAATTCTATTATTGGAGAAGAAAAAAATAAAATTCAAAAATTATAGATTAAATTCAAATTTTTAAAAATCAATTTTAATTGTAAACTCAGTTAAAAGAATAAGATCGTAATAGTCGACGTTGTTTACTATTATTAGCCAAGCAACTTAAAATTTCTAAAAAAAAATATTTATAAGTATTTGTATATCTTATTAAAGAAATTTTTGAAATTAAAGCTTTTTTTTTGTTCCTTTTTTTTTTTGGTTTTTTAAATTTTGATTTAATTTCTTTTCTTATTTAATCATTGAAATGAATTGAATAAATTTACCATTCTAAAAAAAATAGTCTGATAGTAATTAATCAGATTTTCTTGATTTTGAGAAACTACTGAAATATATGATTAAAATTTTTAAAAGTATGAAATATAAAAATGAGTGATTTGGTTCAAACAAAGTCTTCTTATTTTGTTAGAAAAACACCAGCTACACAATCTTTGCCACAAGCAACTAAACCAACAAGTGTTTTAAATATACCTGGAACACGAACTTCACTTCATAATAATCAATTGCTAACACCAGTTGGAATTCCCTCAATTGACTTTTTTATAGGTATTAAAATATCATATCTATCTAGGATACTTGAAAAAACTCCAATTACGATAAACAACGTATCCGGGTGCGGTTTTCGTATTTTTCAATATTTTAAAACTTTTAAAAGAAAGCATGTGAAAGAGCGTAAAAAAAGTTTCAAAATAATAGACTAAAGTAGACTTAGCTAATTTGTATTCAATTTCCAATGCTCTTTCTGAATATACTTTTTTTTCATGTTCTTTAGTAAAAAATTATACAAAAATTTATTCTAAATTATAATAATATGGGGATGCGTTTTTAATACTGACACAATTTCTTTTATTTTAGACGCTTTTTTTATGAGAAGAATTTTCGAATAGAAGAAATTCTTTGTGAGCTACATTTGTTTGTATTTGAGTAAATACGTTTATTAAGTCGAATTTAACTCTTTTACCAAAATCAAAATTAACTATTTAAATTAAGATAGAACTAGGCATAACTTTTATTTTGAAATTTAGAGTTTGGATTATGAGTCTTTAAGATGACTCTTTTTGATCTCTTAGTATTAAGCAAAAGATAAAAGAAAAATTCATAACTTTATTTCGCTATTTGGCAACTTTTTTCTATTAGTTTTACAAAAACATAAGAGTATTAATAAGAAATTAATTGACAGTTTATTTAAAAATGAAACAATTTTTCTTTATTCTTTTTTAAAATTTCTTTGTTATTATTGTTATAATAAAAAAAATTCGAGAAAAAATAAAACAATCAATAAACTGTTTGATTCAATATTAACCGAATTTGATGTTCGGTTAATATTGAATCAAATTGATTTTCGATATAATTCCAATTACTAGTAATTACTTCCAATAATTAGTTTCTAGACGAATAATATTTAAAAATTATACTTTCTTTTCAGCTTAAGAAATTATAGCCGATAACTAGTAGCCTTATGGTCCGTGTCGTTAAATGGAGGACTTGGGATTTGATTAATTAGAACACAAAATTAATTCGAGGGGCCGATTTTAAGGGTTTCGAGGAAAATAAAACTGAAAAAAAAAACACTGTAAAAACGCCTTTTTTTCTCTGTTTCTTTGGTGTTTTGTACAGTTTTTAAGTTTTTGTTGAATTATCGCAAAAAAAAAACACTAGAAAAAAGGTAAAACAGGGATTAATACGTAAAATTTCAAGAATTTTACAAGTGTTTTTTAAAAACAGCAAGAAAAAAGCCATTTCAATTATTATCGTATTTTTAGTAAAAAAAACGGTGTTTTACTAATTTTTTCTAAACGTTTTTTTTTAAATAAGGAAAACCGATTATTTGAAATTGTTTTCGAGTCGTATATATACTTTGGATTAGAAAATTTAGTAAGGGTATGGCCATGCTTTCAGTAAGTTTTTGTTTTCCTAATACAGTTTTCACTTTTAAAATTTTGAAAGTCTGTTTATTAAATAGAGTTCTGCTATGATACGATGGATTCACCATATTTTACGTAAAAAACGGTAATCTAATAATCGTAATTTCTGGGAAAATATCGGTATTTATGGTATATTACCGATAATTTACGTAAAATTTGGTAAAAAAAAAATTTCCAAAAATTTTTTGGTGAAAAAAATTTCCAAAAATTTTTTGGTGAAAAAAATTTTAAATTAGTGTTTTAGAGGCTACCTAATTTCTGGTATTAAATTCTGTAATTTTCTGCCTAATGAAAATTAACTTTATTTACATTCCCCCATGTTTCTTAGGCATAGAATATCTAACGGCTCGTTACTCGCATATATAAAGCTCTGCTTCTCTATCTTATATAATATTTTCGAAAAAAAAATTCCAAGATTGGAAGGCTAATATTTTCTTTGTCCGATCTGAGCAAAGAAGTTAAGATTTTTAGAAAATGATCCTTAGAAAAAACAATTTATTTCATGATTGAGGCCAAATCTGCAATACACATTATATTCTAGATTTTAATTTCTAATTTTGAATAAAATTTAAGGAGGAGGACTTCCAGTAGGTGGCATATGTCTAATTGGTCAAGATAACAAAAATTACTATTCTGATATAGTAACAAGATGTTTCATAGCAGAAGGTGTAGTTCATAAACATGCAATCTATGTTGCCGATTTGATTGAAGAAAAAGAAAAACTATTCGAAGTAATTCAATTTTCTTTTATTTATAATTGATATTTGAGATTAGAGAATTGTTTACGGTTCTAAAAAAAATACCAAGCATAAAATTTAGTCTGACTCAATATGTTTTTTATTTAATTAAAAATAGAGAATACCTGATCAGAATAAGCTAGAAGAACCAGAGCAAAATAAAAGTCCAGATCAGTTAAGAATAGCCTGGAGATATGGTCAACAACCAACACAAAATAAACCCGAATCGAATGCTAAAACATTTCAATCAAATTATTTTGTTATGAATAAATTAATGCCAAAAGAAAATGTATATTTATCTTCGAACGTAAAAGCATTCGAACTAGACACAAATTTATCTGATCAATTTAGCACTCAAGAGAAAACCAAACCATTTTATTCCAAATTAGCCAAAGATCTTAATGTACACATCGATTCAATTAATTTAAATGTTAACAAGACAAAAGAATACAATAATTTGCTTCGTATAGGTAAATATAAATAATTTTAATTTCTAGAAAAATTTCGATTTTTTTTAATTTAAAAAATTGGTGAATTTCTAAATATCTTATTCTTAAAGTTATAAACTCAGCTGGTGGTTTGGTTTGGAATGATTTATCAACCATAAATGATGAGAGCTCAATAGAATTTTGTAAATTTCTAATTTATTTGCGCCAATTACTAAGACATTCTTTGGCTGTATGCGTAATTACTGTTCCGAATGAAGTAGTTCAAAATAAAGACTTATTGGAAAAATTTTCTCATTTAACTGATTATACATTTATCTTAGACGACTCGAGTCGTACAGCATCTCGTTTAACAAATACTCAATATGATGGTTTATTTCGTTTGACTAAGTTACCACGACTAAATTCGTTGAATTCTTGTTTCACTCCTGAAACACTTGATTTGGCTTTTTTTGTTAAGCGTAAACGTCTAGTCGTTGAGCAAATGCATTTACCACCGGATCTGGATGAAAACGATGACACTCAAAAAGGCAGAACAAATACTTCTGTAACAATGTCATGTAGCTCGTCAGGAGGATCAAGTGGATCAAATAAATTGGATTTTTAGTTTTTTCGAAGTTGTTTTTTAGTTAAATAAAAAGAAATTTTATTTAAATTTATTGTTTTATTGAATTTTACTTTAGCTTAGTAATGAAAGCTGAATTAGAATTTTTTTTCTCCTAAATTTAAAAATCACTTTTCAAGAAAAAAAATGAGCGTTTTGAATAAACTTGACAAATTAGAAAATTTTCAAAAATTTTTGGAAGAAAATGCCAAGTATTCATTTTTTTAAATATTTTTTTCGCATTTCTCTGTCGATTTATTCATGGACTTAGATTTTAACCTACCGTAAACACTCGATAGATATACCATGATACAAATCTGAAATTTTAGATTTGTATCCACGATTTTATTATTGCAATAAACTCTTTGGTCTTATGGCTACAAAAAAAGGGGTGGTACAATTACCAAAATGTACCGGTACAATCATCGAGTGTTTACGGTACAAAAACACAACTGTGTTTAACCAATACACACTTAAAACAAAAAATTAACAGTGCACATGAAACAGCATAGATTTTGCATTTAAGTAAAATTTTCTTGCACAGGTTGAATCTGGAAAAATCAAAATCGAATAAAAAGGATTGTCACAAAAAAAGTGTGGTCCTTAATATATTTGTTTTAAACTCAGAAATGTACTAAATTTTAAAATCTTAGAAATTTTCAGGTATTAATCCACGTAAAATATTCAATAAAAAATGAAATATACTTTTTCGGGTGTAAGGAAATTTACCACTAGCATTATAAAAAAAATTTCTTATCAAAAAAAAATTATGGTCTCCTTAATTTGATAGAGGAAGGTGTCATTTATTAACTTTCTATGAAAATAATTTTTTTTTAAGTGCTTTGGTGGTTTTATTTTTTGCTGCTAATTGGTCTGATGAATCAAAATTGATGAACAATGTTTTACAAGAATTAAGCAAAGATGAACGTAATAAAAATGTATTAAGAGTACTTGAGGTTGAAGCTGAAGACTTTGAAGAAATTTCAATTAAATATGGCATCGAAGCCGTACCAACTTTTGTTCTAATCAAGGTTTTTATATTAATTATTTATAATCTCAATTAAAGTCAATAATTCTAATTTAAATCTAGAACAAACAAGTAGTAAGTAAATTGAGTGGAGCGGACCCTGCTGAATTGAGAAAAAGAATCTCTCAAGGATTACAAACCTCGACCAGCTCTACCGCTCAAAGGCCAGATGATTTGAATGATCGTTTAAAACGATTAGTAAACCAAGCACCAGTTGTTTTATTTATGAAAGGTACTCCACAAGAACCAAGATGCGGTAACTAATTAAAACTTGATTTTTTTTATTTAATCGTAATTAAAAGTAAAATTAAAAAGGCTTTAGCAGAACAACAATTGAAATTTTAAAAAATAATAATGTAACTTTTAGTTATTTTGATATTTTATCTGATAATGAAGTTCGTGAAGGCTTAAAAAAATACTCAAATTGGCCAACTTATCCTCAACTTTACATCAAAGGGTAACTTTAAAAAATATAAATTTGAAAATTTTTAGAAAATATATATATTTGTATAACTTTTAAGAGACCTTATTGGAGGTTTGGACATTCTAAAAGAACTAGTTGCATCTGGTGAATTTCAATCGATGATTCCATCAAAAGATGATTCTCTTAATGAAAAGTAAAAAAAAAATGAAATTTTGATAAAATTATATTTTCTAAATTTAAATAATTTAGACTTAGAAAAATAATCAATACTTCTAAAGTGATGCTTTTTATGAAAGGTAGAAAAGATGAGCCAAAGTGTGGTTTCAGTCGTCAAATAATTGAAATTCTCAATGAAACTGGGTAAATTTTCTAATAAAAAATATTTCTTAAAATCAAAAACAAGAATATTCAAATTTTATTAAGAGCTAAATATGAATCATTCGATATTTTAACGGATGATGAAGTTAGACAAGGTTTAAAAGAATATTCAAATTGGCCAACTTTCCCGCAACTATATGTTGATGGTAAGGTTTAATGTTTTGTTAATTGTGTAAAAAAATTTCTAATAACATAACTTTAAAGGCGAATTGGTTGGTGGTTTGGATATTGTAAAAGAGTTAAAACAAAGTGGAGAGCTCGAAACAACATTAAAAGGAAATCAATAAACAAATTTTGTTATTTTTTAGTAGAGATTCAGATTTATATATTATTTTTAATTTTTCATGTCCAATAAAGTTTTGAAAAATCGAAGTTTTCATTTGACTTTTAAAAATTGTAATCATGTAAGTATAAAAATGTTGACCCTCTTTTATTCATTTAACTGAATAAAATTTAACTGAAAATCGAGTTTGATCAAAGCATTAAAATGTACCGTACATTTCTGAAATAAGTTGACAGTCTGTTTAAAACGTTGGTAGTCTTAAAAGATTTTAAACAGTCAAAAAGCAATTCTTAAGAGTTATTTAAGAAAATGTTTTTGCTTAAGCAAAAACTGCTTAATAGTGTTTAAGACGATTTTTTTGAGACGTTTTTTGAAAATTTGCCATTAGAAACTGCTTAAGTGTTTTCTTTTGAACAATAAGCAATGCTTAAAAGGCCTCTTAAGATATTTTTGTTGCTTATAACTTGCTTAAGAGTTGTTTAAGACGTCTTAAGACGTTCTTGTCATTGAGAAGCTTAAGACCCTCTTCAGATTTGTTTAAAAAAATTGCCAACTTAATTCAAAGATGTACTGTATAAATTAATTCTAAAAATGTAAAAAATTATCAAAATACTTCATTTCTGTCTCTGTACACAAAAGGATGGTGCCGGATTTCAATAGAAAAATGAACAAAAATTTTTAAAAAATGAAAATATTCTTTAGAAAAATAGAGAAAATGTTTTTAATGGTTTTTGCAAATTTTTAGAGGATTTAATAAATTCCCAAAATATAATCTTATATTAAAAATTTAATATTAATACAATTATTGATAATAAATAATTATAATTTGGGTTGGTGAAAACTGGCGAGGCCTCGCAAGTCACGTAATAATATTAATTTCATTTAAATACTTAGGTCTAATGAACCAATATCCAAAATATCCAACTTGTAGGGCTACAAAAAAAGGCTGAAATTAATAAGAAATCCGGTACACTCCTTTTAATTCCTCGTTTCAGCTAATTAAAAAGCATCCAACTTTTGAATGGCAAGTGATTAAGTTATTATGTAATTTGCTACAAAGTGTAAGAATTTTGGTATACAAAAATATAGATCTGAAATTTTTATTAAATAAATAAAATTCAACAAATAAAAAGATTGTTTCGAAATAAGTGTAAAAGGCGTTAAATCCAAAATAAAATCAGTCATTCAATTTTCTTTAGATTCGAGAATTTTACATTAATAAATTTTTTTTTCTCAAATGTTTTTATTCATATTGAAACTTTTTTAAACAGTTCTGTAAATTTTAGATCCAATTTGGATGAATAAGGCTCAACACTTGAGTTTGGTCATATACATGTATAGAAAATTAATTCAAGTAAAATTAAATTTGATAGAAAATCTTTTATTTATAAAGAATTGAAATTTTAAATTTAAAAAATTAAAGTTTTGAATTTTTGCTAAGTTAATTATAAAAATATACAAAATTACTGCTAATTTTTAAATTGATTATAAAGCTTTCTATTTTGAAATTATAAAATAAAATTTGAAATTTACATTTAGAATAAAAAAATAAATTTATCGATTATAAAGCAATTTTAAAATCGTTTAGTTTCTTCTTCTTTTGTTTGGTTTTTCGTCTACCTCAGCTTCCTCTTCAGCCTTACCATTTGTACCATTAGTGTGACCGTTTTTACCATTAACGGCTTTACCATTTTTACCATTTGCTTTACCGTTGGCAGTGCCATTCTTTTTACCTTTTCCTTTTGGTTTTTCTTCTTCCTCTTCTTCTTCCTCTTCCATTTCTTCTTCTATTTCATCAACACTCTCTTCTAACTCGCCATCAGAAGCAGTCATTATTGTTGTTTGCTCTTCAGGAACTGGCATTTCTATGACATGATTACATGTAATAAAAACTGGACCAGTACCTTTAACTAATTTGAATTCAATTTCTGTATTATGATCGCTTGCAAGAGTTAAATCCATTCCAGAAATGACGTCATTTCTACCCAAAGTGAGCGAAAAAATTGGTTGTTCAAAATCTTTGTCTTGAGTACCTTTAGCTTTTACTGCTACCAAATTACGCTCGTTTTCAACAGCATCGGCGCCCAAAACAGCGGTTTTTAATACTAGAGAATTAATTACAAAATCAGTATCATCTTCATCTTCCAAATCCAAACCATCGGCGGCTTTCCACAACTTGCTTGGTTGATCTTTATTTAATTCACATACTTTATTAATTAGAAATCATTAGGAAAAGAGTTTCTTTTTATTTCATAATTGAAAATTAATAAATTTACCCCATAATAATTTTTGTGATGCCATTTTAAAGATAAATAGAGAATAGTTTTTTTCAAAAAGACGAGATAAAGATTTTCTAAAAAAGAAAAAACGTTAATATCTTTTTACTGAGCCTATAAATCTTCTTTTGAAAAAAAAATTAAATTTAAAAAGAAAAATCTTAACGCTTATCGAATACCAACAAGAAAAAATTATAGTTTTAAATTTTGAAATATTAACTAACAGTGTCTGCAGTAGTTTTAAAATGGGTAGGTTAAGCTAATTTGAAACTCATTTCAATAAAGTAATTATAAAGAAATTTTGATTTTTTTTGAAGAAAAAAACTGCGTGGTTTTAGTCTTTAAAATTATGAATCCTTATAATGAATGAAAAATGTCTTTTTTAAAACTTAAATAAAAAATAATTCTTTTTCACAAGTTTTAATTCAAAAAGTTTTAGTAAGTTGGGACGAGTGATTCGGCGGGGCTAAATTTAATAGCATTTTTTGGAAAAAAATCAACCATAATAATTATCAGTCGAAAAAAGCGTTTTTAACAGATTTTTGAGCAAAACAAAACGATAAGATTAAGGACTTGTCATTTGTACTTCGAATAAGTATAAATTAAGTTCTTTTTAACTTCGGGTATTCTGATATAAATTTACGATAAAAAATTTTGAAAAATAAGATAAATCATAAAGGCCACATTACCGTAAAACCTTGTTTAGAAGTGCCCCGCCAATTAGACGAACGGAAGCGAGAAACTATTTAATTTTGTTATATTCAAATAGGCCTCACTAAACTCTATCAAGAATGCTAAAACAATACATTAAATTCATTTTTTTGAGTATGGTTTTGCCTTCCAAAGAAGCAATTATTAGTCGCTTATAAGCAAGGTTTTACGGTATTTTGTCCAAAAAATTATTGAAAAATATTGTAAAAAAAATTGTTCATGAATTATAATTTAATTTTTTTCAAAATTAATTTCCAGACGAGGTGGTCATATTTTTAAAAATCCATATTTTTGAAGTAAAAATATGACCACCTGGTAACGAATTTTAACAGACCCGAAAAATCCTATAACTGTGTTATCTTTGTCAATAGAACGTAACAAGTTATCATGACTTTTGAAACAAGAAATTCGATTTAGAAAATTAAATGTAAAAAGACAAGACCTAAAAATGACTTAACGGTTCACTTTAAGAAATTTTTATCCTCTAATAATTTAATCAGAAGATATAATTTTGATTTTAAATCTAAAATTTTTTGTAAATTTTCTTTTTAACTCTGTTTTAGCTTTAAAAAGTTTGGACGATTAGCTTAAAAATTTTGTGATAATTTTTCAAAAATTTTTTAAATACATACTAATTTTAAAATGATACAGTACTCTTGTATGGTACAGTACGCTATTATCCTAGAATGGTAAGCTACGGTAAATACGAAACGGCGCCACATAAAATGAATATTAATTCAAAAAACAATAAAACCAAATGTTCATATTTAAATAAAAAGCTTTAAATTTCTATATTTGCTGATCAAGGAATTGCAAATTATTACCTGAAGTTTAGATAAGAACTTAAGGATTTTTTTATATTCACATGTTTTTTAAAGCAAATTTGGTATTGGAAAAAAATATTCAAGAGTTAAAAATTGATTAAAATATCTTTATTGAAAAACAAAAGAACATGATGAAAAAAAATTTTGATGAATAATTAAAATAAAAATATAGTTTTGTTTTTTCTAAGCTTCAGAATTTTCTTCTTCATTGAGCCTTTCTTGTATTCTTGGTGGCATTAAAAGTGGTCTTTTAACTTGATTAACTGGCCGATGTGTTATGCCTTTCAATTTTAAGTCTTCCAAGTCTAAATAATTGTCCCATAAATTATTCAACAAATCTCTCATTGCAAGAGAATTTGAATTTAATGAAATCATTTTGATTACAAAAATCACATCGGGACTACAAACATGTTTGAAAAAAAGCTCAAAATTTTCCATTAGGGTATAGCCTGTTTTTTCTTGTAGAAAACTGTCAGCTAATTGATGATTAGCCTCTTCACCAAAATAAAACGCTGCTGTATAAGACAAATTAATATCCTTTTCTGGGTCTATTTGCAAGGCATTTAAAACAATTTTTCTTCGGTATGCTTTTATATAGATCAATAACCAATAGAAAATACTTGAAATTGATAAAAAGCTAAGAATGATTAACCAAAACCAATAACCATAAAAGAATATTTCATTAAAAAGATTAATAGGCAAAGAGCATACTTCGGAGTTTTTATTTTCTTTTTGAAAAGAATATAAATTTGTTGTACAAATAACTCGCTTAGGAAAATAAGGATTTAAAAAATAAGTCTCATTTTGACTGATGAGAATATTTGTAAAATCTATACCAAAAGTTAAATAATTGAAACCGAATATGTAAGATAGACCTAGAACATTTAATCCAATGTTTAATAAATATAAAATTTTGACTAACAAATATGGACCTAAAAGTGGAAAAACCGACTTAGTTTTTAAATTTGGAAATTCTTTTCTGTAATCAGATTTATTTAATTGTGTTCCGTCTGGCATTTTTCTTTCCATGAATATTTTTGGTCTTAAGTTGAATTTTCTTGAAATGTAATTTTTCTGCTTTAAAAAACGCATTTTTAAGTGGTCGTTTATTGATTCGATTGCTTTTTGGCTCTTTGACCAATTTGAACTCTCATGATACTCGTCTAAATAAAATTTGCTCATTATTGCCTTGGCTACATAAGATAGCTCAAATCCATTTAAATAGATCATAAATTTCCATATTAACATTGGTATTCGATACAAAGTAATCATTAGTACTAAAATCATAGGAAGCCATTGATAATAGCGGACTGGTGATTTTTCTTTAAAATCCATTAAGGTGTCATTTTTATCTGTTACTTTAAAAGTACCATGTAACCAACACCTTAAACAAATAAATTTTAATTAAGTTTAGATTTTATGCAATTGGCAAGTAAAAAATATAAACGAAAAAAACTTTTTTTTTCATTTTATGTTGATAAAAAGACTTGTAAAATATTGCTTATAAGCTATTAAGCAGAGTTTTACGGTATATACAATTTAAGAAAGGGATGTAAATTAGACAGCTTTAGTACTAATATTAAGTAATAATTAATTCCTCATGTTACAGGTCATTAGCATTCAAAAACCCAGTTAAGATTGAGAGTTTGTACGAAAATTTCCCTGTTCTAAAATATTTTTTCCATTCTACACTTTTGCTTTAAGCGATCCAATTTATATTTTCTTAAACTATATCTCTTCTTTCTTGTGAAAACGAAAGAGAATTCGAAAAAAAAATCGCTTCCATGAAAAAAAATTGTTTAAAAATTACAACATTAAGATTTTTCAGAAAAATATTTTTAAATTAGGGTGAAAAACTTTAACTAAAGAGAAAATTCTATTGGTTAATTCTTTTAATCATTATTTTGCAAAACTCGTCAAAAAAGCGTCTTAAAAATTAGGCGGTTCTCGATAAAATTGTTAAAATTTATCTAAAATAATTTAAAGCTGAAATAAGTCATCATTTTCAAGATGCGCTTGAAGAGAAGCTATTGGGTTTTCGGATTTTTTAATTGTTTCCTCTTTCCGGAAGATGGATGATATTTACATACGGATCAAGTTTTCGTTTTCTAATATCTTAAAAATGCTATGGATTTCCTGACATTAATTTCAACTTACATTGAATGGAAAAATTTGGCTGTATCTCCATTTATTGAATTCCTAATAGTACATTGAAGTGGTTCACCATAATATTGTTTACTTGATAAAATAACCACATATATTGATATTCCAATTACTGAATAGAGATTATGAAATCTATCAATAATATCGTCATTATGACTTCGAAGAAATGACGATAATTGTTTTAAAATATCATTTATTATCATTTTAACTTATTCAACGAAATAAAATTCAAAAAATATTTTCTCAGATTCATTTATTTTTCATTAAATCAAAAGATATAAGATAAGCATTTTTAATTTTTTTTTGTTTTTTTTTTAAGAATGGTTTTTTTAATTTTCAAAACAGTATTTTAATGATTTATCTTGTTTTAATGAATTCAAGAATAGAAAGTGTGTTAAGAATTTAAAAATTTTTAAATATTTTTTTTCTAAAAATTTTTTTTTCAATTGAATTTAAGTAATGATAAGATAAAGTGCTCGTTGATAAAATAAAATTTCATTCTATTTAAACCATGCAACATTCAAATAAAAATAAATGACCAACAATGCGCATTTGTTTCGAAAGTAAAAACTACAACATTTTAATTGGAAAAATAAAAAAAATTCTTATGTAATTAAAATGATATTTAAAAAAAATGAATTTTTTTTACTCTCAAAAAAAAAAATTAAATTATTTTAGAAATTACCTTCTTAGCTATGTGACCATGCAATTTATAAAAACTATACGAAGCTATACTTTACATAAAAAAATGACAAGTATTAGTTTCTAATCTAAATTTGATTTAAAATATGATTTGCAATTTGTTTTACTAATTGTTTGCCATTCTAGGATTTAGACTAAAAAATTTTAAAAAAAGTGCTATTTTCCCTACGCTTAAAAAAAAATTTAAATGAATTCTTAATTTGTTCTTTCTAGTTGACAAATTCTTCTTTCTTAAAAAAAAAACATGCAATATTAAAATTTTTTTCTAAAAAAGAAAAAATCTCCTTGAAATGGATCAGCATGCTCGCAGGATACTTTAGATTTTTTTGAATTCAATAATATTTTTTTTGTTTTGAAAAAACAAATTTTATTTCTAGATATACTTTCATAAAATAATAAATACCCAATTTAAATGAGATAAAATTGTTCAGTAATTGTTTCAAAGATACATTCGGGTCTTTTAATTAAATTATTACCACATTTATTGCAAAAATATTGCATAACAATACAAGAAGAATTTAGATACAAAACTAGGAGGAAAGATTTTCGGTTTTTTGTGTTACATAATTATTGAACAAAAAAAACATGTAAAAATATTCATTACACTTTCTCATTAAAATTAAGACGCCATGAAACCGTCTTTGGAAATTTTTGGAAAAAATTTGTAAGTTTAAAAAACTATTAAATTTACATAACTATAAACATGGGTTATTTTTCTTTATAAAAAAATTAATTGCAATTAAAAATAAAAATATTTAAGAAAATATTAGATACTTTTTGGCAACACATTTTCCAGTATAGCTTCGAAAAAAAAAACAATTTTTTTTTTTAAATTTCAAAACTATTGTACTTTGTATTTTTATGACAATTTTCGAATGGAATAGATAGAGAGAGGGAACGAACAAACGAGCGAAAAAATAAAATCAAAAAATTTAAGTTAACACAAGTTAAATGCACCTTTTTTAAATTTATTTCATTTTTATACATTTCTAATTAATTTGTAAAAAATTTTTTTCATTTTTTAATTTACAGACTTTAATTTTTGTTTTTGAAATAATTGTCAAATTTTTTTAATAAGAGAAATTTATTTTGAATTTTATTAATATTTATTCTAAAGATTATTACGATCTGAAAAAGTGATAAAATCGTAAGAAAAACATAGAGCTACTAATACTCCACTTTTGGGTTTATCTATAATGATGATTTTGAATGTTCAATTTTTAATCCCAAAAATAAAGAATGTTCAAGGTGTAATTTTTCTTTTGAATTTTGTTTAGTAATTAAGTGTTTAGTTTTGGAATTTATTGTCTCTTAAGATTTTGTTATAAGAAACATTTACATTTTTTTTAAATTTTGGATTATCTATAGAATTTTAAGTTTCATTAAACTGGAATTTTTTTTTGTTATTAGGATTTCAGAGACCAGAGAAAAATACTCATCTTTCAATTAAACTTAGGAGCTTAAGACCTTTTTTCAGATCAAAATTCAACACTTGAATTAAGTTTATTTGGTTATTTTTTTTAAAAAGATTTTCAAATATTTCCATTAGCCTAGCGAAAATCTTACTATTAAACTATTTCAAAGGTGCTTTGTAATTTAAGGCATTTTTTTTCAAATTAATAAAAATTGTTTATTATTATATTTTGGTTAATATTTAAGTTTATTATTTTAGACCCATAAACTCGAATTGCTTAAATTAAGCTATTCTGAATATATTCAACAGATAGAATATCAA
This sequence comes from Brachionus calyciflorus, assembly GCA_002922825.1. Taxonomy (NCBI): domain Eukaryota; kingdom Metazoa; phylum Rotifera; class Eurotatoria; order Ploima; family Brachionidae; genus Brachionus; species Brachionus calyciflorus. The sequence continues at coordinate 1,557,238 of NTPY01000885.1, read as the reverse complement.
ATAAATAACAGTTTTTAACAATTTTAATAATTTTTAAATTTTGAATTGAAAAGCTCAAAATTTTTAAAGATATAAATGGAGCCATCCAAATAACCACAAATGTCTCAATTATAAACTCTCAGTATTTCAAGATAAAATTTTTAAAAGAGATTATTGTTTCCCCACAATGAAATATCTCTTCCCCACAAACGACTTTTAAACACAAAAATATCGTGTTAAAGAGAAAAAAAATCATTATTCCAAGTTTTTATAAATATTGAAAAAAATCTTTTCGCCACAATGACTTTCTCCCAGAATAAATATAGCTTTAATACTAGAAAAATGGTTTGAAGTTGTAGTTATGCTGAAAATTTTTCTCTCACTTATTTACAATAATGGGTGAATCTTAATAATTTAGATCTATTTTATGAAGTGAACATGAATAATCATTGAAAGAAGGAACTTTTCTACCAGTTCAGCCTCATATTTATTATGAGATTAAATTATTGATTTATTTTTAAAATCATCTACTAAGCCATTTTTTTGTGTTGAAGAGATATTTATTTTTTTTTGAAATTAGTGCTAAAAAGTTTTTGATTTGTGGTGAAGAGATTTTTTATTAAAAAAGTTTGATTTTGTGGCGAAAAGTTTCAAGATGTGAAGAAGAGTTTTTTTTCTGTGGGCAGAAGATTTTTGTTTGTGGGGATGAGAGAGACCTTTTTTAAATTTTTTTGTCTCAATACCTTTTGAATGTAAGAACATTATTATCTACAGGTTATCTCATTTTGTAGATTTCTTATAATGAGACCATCTAAAATAACCAAACAATATATTCTTATTTTTACCAATTCTTTTTAAAATAAGTTTATGAAAATTTGATATTTTTTCAAAAGTCTTTTTGCAATTTAAAAGACTTAAAACTATGTTATTCATGAAATCATCATGTGGGTCTATTAGACAAATTAACCCAGAACATGCCAAATTTGAATATTATTTTTGTTGAATTAAATTTTATTCCCTTTATTGGCCAATTTTAAAATAAAATTTTACATGATTTTTGCTATGAAAAAAGAGTGGTTTGTTTAAAAGAGAAATAGCATAGAAAAAGAGTGAGGGCGAATTGAAAAATTTAGTAGATTCATTTATGTAAAATTATAATAAAAATAACCTTTAAAATAAGCTATGTAAACTCTAACGGGATCATTTGAAGGCTTTTTAGCACTCTTTAATATGGCGTTGTAAAGGTTTGAAATATTGAAAAATAAGGAAATCGCATCCGAACGCTTTTTTTTCTAAATTAGGGAAATGAGTTTTTTTTCAAGGATCCTTAATTTAAAACAATTTTTTAATCGAATAATAGTTTGTTTATAAATTTAGATTTTTATAAAGATCGTTTATTAGAAGAATTCTATCTAAAATTGATTCCAAATAGGTTTTTGATTGATTCCAATTCTTGTTTCCGGGTATAGTAAACTTATTTTATTTTTTTCCACAAAAAGGCCAAAAATTAAGTAAAAATTTTTGGGACTAATAGAACAAAAATTAAAAATTTAAGTTTAGGTCAAATTTTAAATTGGTACTGTAATTTCATCAACATTTTCACACTTTTTCTCCCTTCAAACGACGCAATGGTTTACTAAATTTAAATGATATGTACAGATATGTCCAGAAATTTATGCAATTTTTTTAAAAACTAAAAGTTGTGATTGAAACAACACTTTTGTTTTTTTGGGTTTTATAATAAACTGAATTAAACTAGTGGTTTAAGTGACGCTAAAAGTTATTTTTTTTAATAGAGGAACATATATAGATTTGGTTAAGGAAGCATAGAAACAAAGCCAACTGATTTCTAAAATCGATGTAAATTGTATTGTTTGTTAAATGATATCCTTATGAACAAAATATCAATTTTCATCATACTCCCAATAAAACTTTTAATTGATGCAAATTTACTTAATTTGTTTATACATAAATAAATAAATATCTACAAAAAGCTCAATTTGACAAAGTTTGCATTATACTAAAATAATCAAGCAACTGAAAAAAAAGGTAGAAATTCAACAAAATAAGAAGAACTATTTAGGAATTCGAGTTTTTAATTATTTAAATCAAAAAAAAAATTTTTTTTTTGGAAAATGGTTATATTTTGGATTTAAATTTTTTTTTCAAGCATTTGATAAATGTTTCTTTTTTTCTTATTTTTTTATTCATTTTAATTAGAAGAGAACATTTTCTTATCAAGAGAAAAAAAGCATAATGTTAAATTTAGGAATAAAAAAAAGAGCTTTTGAACAAAACTTTTGGGCGAAGATGTATTTTTATTTAATTTTTTAAATATTTAAAAAACGAAAAATAATTATTTTGTATTTTTAAAATTTTTCCAAACATTAAGTTAAAAAAAAAACTTGTCATTCATTATTAAAAAAAATCAAATTAAATTTTTTTCCTATTTCTATTTACTTCTACTTCATAACAGACACTTTGTACATTAGATCCACAAAGCCTAAATCTGTTAAGAAATTAACAAAAAAAAATAAAGTTAAAATTGGATTTGTTTACTACGATTATGTAATAGCTAGTAAGCAAATACACACAAATAAATGTTACTTCGAAAATTAACGATTATTTGATGTATTTGATTACTTTTCTTTCATCATTTAAAAGTAATAAAGATGAAAATAATTAATTTTAGAATTTTTTTTTAAAAATAATTAATACTAACTTTGGGCGAACCAGTTTTTAATAATATCCAATATTGGTACTTAAAATAAAAACTCATCAAAAAACATCAGAAAATTTCATTTTCTCAATTTAAATTTAAAAAAAAATGTAAATTTTCTTTTTTTTATAAAAGTTAATTCCGGGTGTTTTTTATTATAACTGATTCATGCTGGTTTGTTTAGTGACATTAATTTGCAAAAGGATTTTGTTTTTTTTTTCTTCAAAACTTGTGCACCTGATGTTTTACTAGAGATTATTATTATGTAATCAAACCTAGTAAAAAAGTCAATTTTTCCTTAATTTAAGTTGTAAGCACTTTTCAACAAGTAATTGAGAAAGAATAATATTTAAATCTTGATTTATTTTCTTGTTTTTAAGTTGTTGTTTTTATTGATAAACATTAAAATAAATACTCAATTAGATATAGCATTAAATCATCATTTACGTTCATAAACAGTTGAGGGATATTAGAATCAAATAGTCAAATTTGCGAGAAGAAGTAACATCGTCTTTAGATTTTTGATGTTACTCTTAAAATATTTAAATTTTTTTTAAATACAGTTAAAAGAGTAAAAGAAAAATTTTATTGAAAGATTTCGAATATCAAATATTTTACAAATTTATTTCAAATTCTTTGTATAATTTTTTAAAGGAAGATTTTATGAATAAAAATAAATATAGATCACCACAGGAACTTTTTTTATATTTGAATTTATTCTTTTATTTAAGAGGTAAAAATCAAGTTTTTATTGCAAGAAATTCACGATATTTACAAACAAAAATTTAAAAATCTAAGGAAAATCTTAGAACTTAGTTTAACTGTTAGGCTTTCTCTTATTTTTTTTTTGATGTCTATCAGTGTCTATAAGAGGTCTTATGGAGCATTTTTGAGCCTTATAGTTAATCAAAGATATTCACTAGAACTCTTAGAAAACTTTAAGGTAAGAATGTCCAAAAAACATAAATTTCCAAAACTTTCTGCGAATTTCTGCTAAAGTGTGTTTTATTTTTTTTAATTTTAAAAAATTTATTTTCCCAAGATTTTACGAAAAATAGAGTTTTTTACAAGTACCGTAAATATTTGTTTTTCAAGGCGGTGTAAAACTTCGAAAACTCAGCTTTGGCGCATGCACCAGAAGGGCATCTTTTGACGTATAAAAAATTCGTTTATAGAATAAAAAAAATCTATAAGCGCATAAAAATTTATTTTTTATAGCATAACAATTATATTTTTAAATTTTTAGAAGAAAATATGAAAGCTAAAATCTCAAATTTAATACTTAGGTAAAAGTAAACAACTTGTGCCTAGTAGACTTAAATCCATCCTAATGTCAAATCATTTTGTATAAAAATTTTATAAAAATAACTTTATACTCAAAAATAAGAAATTCAATGATTATGAAAGTTCCAAAAACCCTCATCGAATTAACTATGATGATTCTAATAAAATACAAGTTATCCTAAAAATTAATTAGAAATTTTAATTTCGAATTAATTTTTTAAAAATGAACGTTCAAAAAAAAATCAAAATTTGAAATTAATGCGATGACAGTTCTTAAAAACCACTATTAAAACATAGATCCGAAACTAAATTTACAACATACAACATAGCGTATATGGGCGGTGAAGCATGCGCCAAAGCTGAGTTTTCGATGTTAAACACCACATTCAAAAACAAATATTTACGGTATAACAATTCTAAACTTTTTTGTTTTACCATTTTTGAACGAAAATTCTCTGTATTACCTTATCGAATCTCCACTCTTATTTCAAGCATTATTATTGATATTTTTTCTCTCTAAATTTTAGCGAACTACAGGAAACTTTCTGAGAACTACGTTGAATAAATTCATTTTCATCGAATTTACCCAAAGTTCATTTAAGTGAATGCTAAGGCTCTGTATTAAAATAGCAACAATCAAAATAGCTAGTATCAATTAAGCTAGTTTTAAAACAGCTAAATTTTTTTTTACTAGCAATTAATTTTAATCAAATTAGCTTAATTTAAAATAGCTACCTTTAAAAAAAGCTGAGTTCAAAAGAGCTTAATTAAA
>NTPY01000885.1:1525940-1551482 GCA_002922825.1 Brachionus calyciflorus | reverse complement strand
TTAAATGCCGCATTTATCCTTTAAAAAAATAATGCCTTTTTACATGTTTAATGCGTATGACAAAACTCGAAATTTCGAATTTAATTGCCGCATTTCTTTGCAAGGTAATACGGTAGTAGTAAAATTTTGTAATAAATAAACATGTTTTTGGAACCGTTCTTGTTTAATAAATCAATTGTGTTTTTGAATTTCTTTTTGTGCGCTGCTTGAGCAAATCGAGTCTTCATCGAGATCATGCCATAATTTTGCTTAGTAATACTTTGAACTTAAATTTTTTAAAAATACGGCTCAAATGATGGTGATTTTTTGTAAAGCTACTTCATCTGACATCATATTTTTATCATCATATGACTCGATATCACGCTTTAAGTCAGATACAACATGTTACATAATAATGTCATGCTAAAAATGTATCATAATCTCTGTGTTTCAACATGAGTGAGTTGGAATTTGTTAAGGAGACTGAAACGGTTTTTGGTTTTAATTGCATGCTTTTCAATACAAGAATGCGCGTGATTTTTCTTGAATAAATAAGTTAAATTAAAAATTCAAAATACAATTTTTTTTTATCAATTCTAAAAAATGACATTCTTAAAACTATGATTAATATTGGAAATTTGAAGTCAAATTAAGATCAGTTTTTACATTTAAAATTGGCTAAAAAATAAAATCAGTAAATAGTAATTGAATTTTATAGTTTGATATTCGGATCGATTAGATTTTTAGAAAATGTCCTTGGAAGGCTTAGTAAATTATTATTATTATTTTATTTTGCTTATGCAATAATAAGATTTGGTGCTTGAACCAAATTGAGATTTTTATTCTAAAAAATTTTTTAAAATTAATTTGAATTTTTGTTTTAATTTTAAAAACAATCAAAAACAAGAATATGGAAAACTCTTAACACTATTCTAATCAAAGCAATATTCGTAGCAATCAAAGCTTTATGGCTTAGGTTATTTTCGAATACAATTATTAAAAACATATCACTTTTAAATTTGAAAAGTAATTCATTAATTCACTAAAAAAATAAAAAAGTAAATATCAGAAGCCCATTAATACGTTTTTTTTGTTCAAAATTTTAATCAAAATTAATAAATTCGAAAAAAAAATTTTTTCTATTTTAAATTTTTGTTAGTTATGTAACAATTATCGAAATGTTTATAACTTTACAATACAGCTACATTTTCTATTTGATATTTATTTTGAAATTTAAAACTACTTTATTTTTGTGTCAAAAAATTCAAGAAAGATAGGAATTTTTATTTTCTGGTGAATATGCTTTTATAAGGCTTTTATTTTTTGCTTGGATTTCGAGCAAAAAATTTTTAGGTATTTTTGTTTAAGTTAGCTTGTTTTTTATTTTTTTGTTGTTGAACAGTTGACACAATTTTTCATAAAAATTATAAAAGTTATTAAGTAAATAGTAATTATTAGTTCCTATGTTTAGACGATAAATGTATTTACATTATTAACATCATTAGAATTTTTTTTAACAATTTTTTAAGCCAATGATTAATTTTAAAATAAGTTATATAAATTTTACTAATTTCGCGTAAATCAGTCCGTAATCAAAATACCATGGTATATTCTTGCAAGAAACTCTTATGTTTATTCAGTAGTATAAGAACTTTTATTCAATTTTTGGTAATTTTTAACTAACATATAGTACAAATTAAAACTAACTTTTACGCATTTTGTTCATCGACTCTTCTTCAACTCTTCCTCTGAAGAAAACAATCAAAAAAACTAATAACGTTTTTGCTCGATTTTAACGACATGTCGTTATAGAATCTTTTACATGTTATAAGACCCTGTCGTTAAACCCGAATTCCTAAGAGAGGACAGGAAAAGAAGCGGAAGAGCTGAAGAAGAGAAAAGGAAAATAATCGTACAAGTTATTTTTAATTTGTACTCTACGATCGTACTTTTCTCCAATACTACCACTAGTCCTTTAATGTGACTTTGCATATTTTTCAAATTTAGATTTACTTTTAGATTAAAAATATTTTTTTAACGAGTTTATATATGAATTTAAGCTGAATTTTCAGCAATTGTCTTGTTAATAAGTAAATAATTTTTATTTACTCTTTAACAATAAATAAACAAATTTTTCTTTGGAAAAAAAGATAAAATAACCTAAGGTATTACTACTGTGTTACTAAAAATGTTCTTAAATTTTGAATGATACACTTCTGTTGCCTGTACCAGTATGATGTAAAAATGTAAATTGAAAGAATTAATAGAATTATTTTTCGATCTCATTGAAAAGTACGCAAAAATAGGAAAATTTTTTGTTTATCAATCAAAAATATAAATAAATAAAAATTATTTTAAAATTTAAAATTGATACCTTTTAGGCTTGATTTTTTCTAATTGTAAATTCTAATAATAGTAACTTTAGAAGAAAGCTTTTTTGTAAATATATTAAAAGGCAAAATTATATTTTTATTTAATTTTTTAGGCAGTCCACACAGAAATTGCCTTTCTGAGTTAAAATTCAATATTAAAACTTGTTTATTTATAACTTCTAGAACTTGTCAATATTTAATTAAACATTACAAAAATTTTTGCTAAGGAAACTTTTTATTTATCGGTATTTTAAAAAATTAAAGTTTTTTGAAAACAATTTTTTAGTTTTTATTATAAACATTTTATTGTTAAATTTTATTAAAATCAATTTACCATTACCTAACTGAGCTGGACATTATTTTTTTAGATTGGCGACTCACTAAAACATGCTAAATAGATTAATAACCTTATTTATCAAATCTAACTGGTTTGAACATTAGTTTAAGTCAACTAATAAATTATCAAAAATTGTGACTATATTCAAGTCGACAAAAACTTAATTTTTCATCTTTTAGTTTTTTTAATTGTTTAAATTCTTATAAAAAAATTTTTTTGCAATTTAGTTTTTTTATAATTTTTTTAAATATCTCAATTAATGTTTGAAGTTGCTCTTGTTTTTTTATTTCTTAAAGAAATAAAATTAGTTTTATAAAAAATCCAAACTTATTTGGCGATTAAGATTTTTGTCATCTTGAAAAAAAAGCGATTAAACGAAAAAATAGACATTTTAATCCATTTCAAGCCTAAAAGGACATGTTCATTTTGAGCAAATTTTTTTCAAACATCAAAAAAAATAACGCAAATATTTATTAAATATTTTATTTTTCGCTCTTATTCAAAACACTATGAAATCAAATTAGTAAGAAAAAAATGTTCACAAAAGAAAATCAAAACAAGAAAGTTTTGGATGTTAGAAAGTAAAAACTTATGTAGGCAGCACGGAAAAAAATTGTTTTTATTTTTTATAACTAAGATAAAAAGACGAGTATTTTTTTCAAATGAACATGCTTAATGGAAAATATTCAAAATTGTTTTTGACAAAAAAATATAAACAGACTTGAAGACGACGGCAATTTTTTTTTCTCGCTAATGTTAATGATTTTTTTTTCCTAATAAATATTTGCCAAAGTTGTTAGCTAAATTATTAAGTTTGTAGGGCGTTTAAATATTCATGTTTTAGAATACATCATAATGAAAATACATATTTTCTTAAGAATAATGTGTAGGTAAAAATTGTTAAAATTAAAGAAGATTATAAATATTGTATTTTTCTTGATATTAAACCAATTTTTACATTTTTTTTCAAGTACCTCGGAAATGTGCTTTTTTTTAGTTTAGACTCAATCTCATATGTCTGTTTTGATTTAAACTAAATAAATATTTTTTAAATTAAAATAATTAAAAAAATAACATTTAATTAAACAAATTATTGTAGTATCCTTATATTGGAGGTTTTTTTTGCTATTTTTTTTAATTAACAAGAATTTTAATTAGCAGAGACACGAGTAGCAAATTATGGTATTTTTTGTAATACTTTGGAAAATTAAACTTGAAAAATCTCTTTGATTTTTTTGAAATTTTTTAATTAAATTCTATTATTTTTCCAATTAAACTTTGCCCTGTAAGTTAATTAAAATGGCTAAAATACTTTGCTAGTATATTCATAAATTTTTAAGAATATTCCTAAAACATAGAATAAAAGGACCCCTGAAAAAACTTTTTATAAAAACAACACCTAGGTGTTTTTCATTGATCTTAATTTTTTTATCAAAAACTAACATTCATTTAAGATCGAGTAGGTCTAGAACTACAAAACGATATATTTGTTTCATATTTTGGAAGTCTTTTTCATGTAGTTTTTTAATATTTTGTAAAACTCAACAAAGACATCCCCCACAACACCCCCTTATTTTCACCTAGACACACACATAAAAAAACACATATTCTGATAGATTTCGACGAGTTCTATTCAAAAATTTTATTTGTTTTTTCATAGCATTTACGGTTTTTGAGAAAAAAATACACTTAAAATGAATGCGTACAATCAAGTCTTATAATCTAGGAAATTGAACAATGTTTTTTACGGAATTGATTTTGTATAAGAAGCTTAAATTTTATTAGACTTTTATGCTTAACTATTTAAAATAATTTAATCAATTTCTGCAAAAAACTTCCAAATAATTTACAAAATTTTCAATTTTAAATGTTTGCAATTTTTGAGGATTTTGGCATTAATTTTTAAATTCTAAAATACAGTAAAAATTAAAACTAACTTGTACGAATTTTGTTCCCCGACTCTTCCTCTAAAGATAACAATTAATATAAGCTAATGTATTTTTTTGAAACTTTTCATTTACTGAGAAAGTAAAGGAGGAGGAAGAAACGAGGAAGAGGAAAGGAAAACAATCGTACAATTACTAGTTTTAATTTGTACTGTAGTTTCGAAAAATGTATTTCGTCCAGTCTAAAGCATCGAAGTCAAAATGAGATTTTCCTTTTTTATACGCAACAACAAAAAAGCACGTTATTCTACTTTTTTTTTATTAAAAAACATATCAACCCATCAAAGCGTAGTTGGTTCACTTTGACTCGATTCAACTGTGGTTTCCTTAATCCATTAAACTTTTCGAAAACAAATTATTTGGCCTATAGAATTAAAGTATTAATATGATGTTTAAAAGTTAGAATTACTGTGTATTTGACTTTATAAGGCTATGTTTTGTTTAACCCTAATGATAGTTTTGCTTTAATCTTATTATTATTTTACTATTCTTATGTTAGGGCTTATTGTATATATAACCAAATAAATTGCATTTTATTAATTCATTTTTCTAAATAAATTCGAATCTATAAACAATAATGTTTGCTATATAAGCAAATTATTCTCTATGTACATTACTTTCATTTTCTTTTTTAAGTAAAATGTGTTTAGTCAGATGAAAAATTTCTTGTCAAGAAAAGTCTCTTGATTTTAAAGTAGAACTGAAATACAGAATAACCCATTAACCCGATCCATATGCTTGGAAATTTTATGTCGGTATATCGATTATGCGGGATTAATTATATTGCATTAAATATAGGAAGGGTTTAAGAATTGAAACTTTCGGATAAGCCAAGTACAGATTTATTAAGTATGAATGTTACTCAATTATATTTTTTGTTAAGCAATTTTTTTTTATAACATTTCTTATTCGGTTCCTGTGGTAATATTAAAGATTTAAAAAAAATTAATTTAATATCTATTGAATAGAATTAACCTCCAAATTTGGAGAAGTAAATATAAAATTAAAGTAAATTAAATTAAATTAAAGTAGCGTTTCGATCGCCACCAGTCTAAAGCATCGAAGACAAAATGAGATTTTCCTGTGTTTTACTCAATATAACATAATTTGGGAACTCATTTGAATTTTTTTTCACTCACACATGATTAGTACTGTCAACCTTGTGATTGGACGCTCATAACAGAACCAACTGAGCTAACCCCCCTTACTAAAGAGATTAATAAATAGTCAATCTTTCGACAGCAGAGATCTCAATTTTTCTTTCATATTTTTTCTCCAAAAAACCAATTCAAATAACAATTTTTACCTTTCAAATAACAATTTTTTAGCTCTGAAACTTATTTTGAATTTAAATATACAGTAAAGGACATTCACAGGTGAAGTTCATGAACCTTCCCAGCGAACTTAAATTCTCCACACTTTCAACGCTTCCTGCAAATTCCGGCGAATTCCTGCAAAAAATTATGGCGAATTCACGAGAATTCCCAGGAATTCGTGGGAATTCGCAGGAAGCGTTGAAAGTGTGGGGAATTTAAGTTCGCTGAGAAGGTTCATGAACCTTCATGAAGTGCACCTGTGAATGTCCCTCACTGTACAGGATAGGACTTGTTTTCACCGAAATTTTAATCGAAAAATAAATGCTATTTAGTAAATTTAAAATTCAAATTTTGAATAGTTTCAGGGATTTTTCGCCTACGAAACACCATTTAATTTCAAGGATCATTAGAATTTTTTATTTTGCTATAAAATTTAGTGAAATTCGGTAAAATCAAAGAGGTCGTGGATTTTCATGAACGTTCAAAGCTGGAACTCGTGATTGAAATTATTACGATTTTTATTTGCAAAAATTCAATTTTAAGCCGATCGGCGATCGCCAATTACTTCTTAGATGACATTTTAAAAATTAACCATGAAATATCTTTTTTTATTTTATATTTATAACTATTTAAAATAAATATCCAAATAAGATGGATTAAAGAAAAATGGAATTCGAATTGAACAAAAAAAAGATTTTAACGACAAGTAACAAACGAAAACTATTTTCAAGAAATCAATTTTGAATTTATCTAAATTGAGCATTTTATTTAATTTTTTCTTAAACATAGAAAAATAAAGTCGAAATGCTAAATATAGTCTTTCAAATAATAATTTTACGTAACTTCTCTTTTTGTTTTTTTTGCTCAAATTAATTTTTGTTTATAAATTTGACTCTTTTTTATTTGAATTTTATTTTTTTCTATCTCAGAATAAAATCCTTTAAGATCTTGAATTACATTGAAAAATTTAAGTGGTAATTTTAAGGCTAAAATGTATCAAAAGTGAATTCGATTTTTAATTGCCAACCAAAAAAGAAATGCATACAATAAACTAAGTTAATCTCTCTCGTTTAGCTTTTTTTTTTCTCGAAGAATTACGTTTGGTTAATTGCAATTAACCAATAATGTATACCAATTTCTATTGTAATTTTAATTATTTCAAATAGAAAAAAATATTTATTAAAAAAAAAAGACGTTAAGATAATACAGAAATATAAACAATTTGAAATTGTAGTAATGAACAAGAACATTGGTGAATATAATGTCAAAGCAATTTATTTAGTTTAGTTTTACATCGATCGAAAACATAGAGAAAAAAGGCCTATTTAAGCTGTACCGCTTTTGTTAAGAATTTATAATTATTTTTTTTGTTGTTTTTCTTGTTAGTTTTAAAGTATTAGTTGAAAACAACTCGTCAAAGAAATACTAGTTACCAAAATAGATTAGGCTTGATTAATCCAAAATAAAAAAGAATTAATACAAATTATCTTTTTTTAAGGCTTGATATTTAAACAAATTTTTTTTACATTATTACCAAAAATCAATTTTTTCTTTCTTACCATTTAGATAGTTTTTTTTTTTAAATTAAAAACAAAAAAGAAGTACACAGGTATTTGGACGATCAAGTTATTTGGACGTACGAAAAAAACCGAAAAGAGATTTTTTTTGATATAAAATTTTTTTGTCAAAATTCATTTGAGATATGTCTTTTTATAGTTCGAGCAGTTTTTTAAGTTCAACAAATTCGACTTATAGCACAAATAGTGTAAATAGTCTTAATCACAAGAGTTCATATTACAATGATATTTATAGAAGTTATTCAAATATACCAAAGTATGCGCCTGTTAGCTATTCCGTATTGAAAAGACCATCATATTTTGAATTGAAAAAAGATATGAACAAAACTCCAGTTGGTAATGATGCAATTTTGAATTCAAAGCCATTTTACAATTCCGAGTCAAATTTAAATTCGGATGATGGTCGAAGATCACAGGGTAGTTTTGATGACAGCATGACAAAGTCAGTGATAAGTATTGATGGCTCGACTAAAGACGATTCTATTCTAACAAAATCTGTTCAAAATGACTCCAAAGAATTTGTTGCCAGTGCTGTTTCAAATGTTCAATTAAGCGTTACAGATGATTTGACAACTCAAGTTGATTATTATTTAAATGAAGTAAGATTTAAATTTCCAAAAATTTAATTATAAAAAATTAATTATTTTTATAAACCTTCCTGTCCTATCAAATCAATAAATCTATGTTTTATTTCTTTTTAAAAAAATAATGCAAAGATATATTCAAGGCATTTTATTTTACTCGAAAAGAAAAGGTAATGTCCTTTCAGTTTTTTGCAAACACAACACTGTCTATGAATCAATAAAAAAATTATTTTTTTTTGAATTTATACCCGAAATTATCGAAATTTCATTATTAAGCTGGAAAAATTCTTCGGTTTACATTACGTTTCTCTTTTGAAAAAAATTGAATAAATATCTTTAAAAATCTAAACACCTTTAAACCCTCAGTGAACCCCTAGGTATACAAACAACCTTCATTTTTAAAGAATGCAATTTTAAAGGCAATTTAAAGGATTCTAAATCCTTTAAATTGCCTTTAAAATTGCATTCGAAAATTTAAAGGTCAAAAATGCAAAATCGTCATCGAATTAATCTTTAAATACAAGAATTTTACGTCATTTTTTTTAAAGGCTAATTTTAGCCGAGAAAGATAAATCCAAATTCTTAATTTTGATATGAACATTATTTTTCAGCAAAATCGTCATGTGTGTCAAATCAGTGTATTTTAGAAAATTTAAAAATTTGAAAAAAATTATTGTCGAATTTATTTCATCTAATATGTTTTTTTTAAATAATGACAATAAGGAAATGTGATTTTACTTAGTTTTTATTTAATTTGATAATTAATTTGCATTCTAGATAAAAAAAAACTTCAAATTGACCTTGAAAACACTGTAAAAATCACCTTTATACGGCGGTTAAATGGAGGTATACAGCACTTGCTTTGAAAAAAAGGCGTGAGCGTTACCGTTCCCATAAGTGTTGGTTAATTTTGTGATATTTCTTAGTAATTTCGGCTTAAATAGTGAAATTTAAAAAAGGTTAACTCTTTATGAAGAAAATGAGCTTTCATTTTTGCTGAAAAAATAGGCAAAAAATATATCACAAATATGGTAAATTTTCGTTTTAAAATATTAAATTTTGCTCACGGTAACGCTCACGACTTTTTTTCGAAGCAAGTGCTGTATGTAGTAAATCCTGCCCAAAAACCAAGGTATCAGAATTAGCGAGGGTTAAATTTATCAAGGAATTTTTTTGATTAAGTCAATTTTAATAAATCGTAAATGGAAGAATAATTTTTGAGTTTTGTTTTTTTTAAAAGGTCTTCAAGACTGATTAGGATAGAAATACTAGATCTTATTAATGGTGATTTTTTGTTAAAAGGTGCATGTTTAATAACTAAAAAAAATACAAATAATATAAAATAAAATAAAAACTTAATAGATTTATAATTTTAAGACTTTTTAGAATGAATAGAAACAATTACAAATAATTGATTCCACCAATTAAAAGCTTTAAAATATAAATTCTTAACTTAGGAAATAAACTAATTTATTTCCTGGAATAGTTCTTATTTTAGATCCGGTATATTTTATAAACTTTGCTTAATATTTTTTACACAAAATATCCACTAGCTCGAAATAAAATTATTTTTATCAAATACTACTAAGATAATATTTTAATTTAAGATTTTCTAAAAACTTCGAAAAATTTTTGGTATATAAACAAAAATAAAGCGTGTAACCTTGCAAAATATTTTTTCAAAATAAACACTTTTAATATTTCATAAGCTTTTTAAGGATTTGAGCAATATTTCAAAACAGAATATATAGGATTTCCATTCCGTGAATAATTTAAAATGTTTACTAAACATCGTTTTCTTTAGTTTTCATTATTATTTAATACTTTTGAAAATTTAAATGGTTTCTTTTTAATCTATTGAAAATTGTTACATATTCAAAAAAAAAAAATTCCCTTTAGGCATTCTAATAGAGTAATTTTAAAAATTAACAAATCACCAATCTTTAGGCGAGTTTTGACATTATTTAGACTATTTTTAAAAGAAATCAAATTGCTTAACTATTTTATTAAGCAGTATATTTTATTATATAAAAAACTTGAAGTATATTTCCAAACAAAGTAATTATTATTTAAAGTATTTAACAAAAAGTGAATTTATTTTTAGTTTTAGATAAAGGAAATAATAAATACCTTATTCTATCTTTGGTTGTATGAGATTTTCTGATAAAATCGCGATAAAATGATCAATAAGCTTTCTAGTGCTCTAAAACCAGATAGCTCTGCAGATGCTTAATTTTGTATAAAACTCTTAATTTCGCTCAATTTTATTCAAATTTATAATTTTTTTCAAGAATTGTTTAGCAAAGTTAACAACTAACAAAATTAAGTGGGCTTTTAAAAGAAAGCAATAAAGCCAAGTATTTTAAAATATTGGTCATACACAACTTCCATTTTCGAAAGTTCATGAAGATACTTTTTGCGTTTATGTCTTTTCATGAGCTTTCATGAAAACTCATAAATTTTGACAAACGTTCATGAAAGAACATTATTTAAAAGAAATTATTTAGACTGAAAATTAATATCTTATTTATCAATAATATTTCATTTGTTAAGCTAAACCTGTATTTGAGATTAACTTGGTTCGTCTTCAAGTTTCAAGGTTAATCAACAAGTTAGTACCCTTATCGAAAGTTTAGCTTTTCAGATTTTTTCGGAATGTTTCGAGCAACCTTTAGCTCAGAAATTTTAATAAAAAATTTCTTTAGAATATCCTGGTCATTCATATATTGTTCGGAAAATAAATATTCATGAATGTTCAGGCCTATTTTTATTCGTATAGATCCTTCTGAACGTATTTTTATTCGTATACCACTCAAATGACGGACGGGTTTACAAAACTCGTTTTCAAAAAATTTGAGAAAGCTTTTGAAAATTTTTATTTCATTATAGACTCATTTAAGAGCTCTAGTTTTAGAAAAAAAATCCATTTTAAATTATCATCATTTTCTATTCAAAATTTTTAGAAGCCCGTTCTTTAAGTGTTAAATTTTTCTTATTCAAAAAAGTCAAAAAAAGATTTTCAGCATTTTTTATAAATAACTTTGTATTTTAAAAAAATAGGAAAGATTTCTATACCAAAAATTTCGTTCTCAAGAACCCACCGAATCAGTTTAATTATTAATTAATAAAATAAATAATTTGTTCGATTAAATGAAAATTTTTTGAAGAATAATTAAAATTTATTAGGTAATTAATTACAAAAAATACAAAATTTTATAAAAAATAAAATTGAACCTATCGGTTTCGCCTTTATGCCTTAGTCGAAGCTTTCTTTTAAAGGTTGTTAATTTATAAATATTGACCGCGACAAATACCGTTTTTTCCTCAAAAATAAGTAAGTTTGATTTCTTCTATTCGAAAATTCTTTTAACGAAAAAAGTTTCTCAAATAAAAGAAATTTTTTCAGTTTTTTTGTTTAATTTGAAACAGAATTCATTTTCTCAGTATACATTTAGCTTGCATTTTTCAATTATTTTTCTTTTATTATAGACAAAAAAAATTAATTAAAAATAACTCAAATAAAATGAAATTTTTAACTTAAATAGTAGCAACTTTTTTCCATTCTTCTTTCTATAAAAAAATTTCAAAAGTTTTCTTGCCAGGAATAAGTTCAGAATTTCATAATTGATTTGGATTTTAATTTGATAATTTTAAAGATCAGAAAGTTTAAGTTATATAATAGACATTTCTATTTGTTTCTAAAAAAAATAAAAACTTTAAAATTAAATTAAATTTTGCTTAAATAAAAGCTTAGATAAACATTTTCAAACAGAAAATGTTCTTCAAAATAAGTTTTAATGCTTAGAGACAGATTTTTTTACGTTCAAGTAGTATTTGTTTAAGTGAAAGTATTATTCTTCGAAGTCAAAATTAACCATGTTTGTTTACAAAAAGAAAATCGCTAGTTTATTAAGATATTTAAAAATAAATCGAGTCCTATAGATCCTCGAAAATATAAAGTTGCTTTATTGAAAATGAGTTTTATAGATTTTCTAAAATGAGTCAAAAAAGAAAAAAAAATTTAGTCGAAATATTTTTTGAGAAAAATAATTTAAAATGAATTAAAATCAATAGCCAGTTGTATTTTATTTTTATTCATTAAAAAATTTTCAAGTTAAAACTTATTTTGTTATTTTTTTACAAAAATTTATTTAAAAAAATCAAAATGTGAATTTTAAAAAGGATTAATTAAGTTGACACTCAATTTTTTTTTTTGAGACTCTCAACTAGCTTTTTTTTATTTTGTTTTGATTCTTTGAAAAAATTCGAACCATTTGATCGACCCTTATTATTTTTCTTTGGTACTAGCTAGAAAGCATATAAAATAATAGAGTAAAAAAATTAAATTTTTTTTTGCTTACTGATAAACAACAAAGAAAAAAAATCGGTTTCAATGTCTTTAATTATAACCAAATTATAAAAAAAGTAAAAGATCTAGTGGGCTTAGAAAGTCAACTTTTGTTTTTATTTCGAAAAATCAATTTTTTCTGATTAAAAAAAAATAGAAGCATTTCAAAATATTTTTCTTTTCTTGAATATTTCTTCCCACCTTCACCAAAACGGTAAAGAAATGACCCAAAAATTGTACTTAAAAAAATAAAATTTTTTTTTACCTTTAAAAAATTATAATTGGTGACAAAGTTTAATCTTAGCAGCTCAGTTAATTGAGCCTAGTTAAGAATTTTTGTTTGGAAATATATATTTTAAACCTTAAGAAAAATTTTAATGATTTGTGTTAGGTAGTTAGGTAGAAGCAAAAAAAAACATGAATGTTTACTGAATGTATAATTACCTAATAAAATTTTTTTGTTTGAAGTTAAAGAAATTTTTATTAAAAAATAAAATTGGCTTCAGCTCGAATGAAAATTGAAAACTAAAATTGAATTTTTTTTTAATTTAGTTTAAAATAAAAAAAAAAGTTAAAAATTCATTTAACTCAAAAGCTAAATTCTGTATACGGATTTTCAAAAGCCAGGTTTTTACTTCCCCACAACTTAAGGTAAATATTTAAAGTCGTTTTTAAAATGACCTATTGAAATAAACAAATTAAAAAAAATAAAATAAGTTTAATTCCTTGATAAGAAAGTGAAATTGTAAGCTTTAAGAGTCGCTTTATATACACAATTTCAAATTTAATCACTTTTTCAAGTGTGATATAATTTAAATCTTGATGGTTGTTGTTGATAATACACCTATAACTAAACACCAAATTAAAAAATTCAAATTGCTTTAAAAAGTTTTAAGCCTCTTATACTATGGAAGATTATCAGAGATGAATGAAAAAAAAAACGCTCATAAATAATTGTTTATAATTTTTCGGATTAAGAAGCCCTCTTTTTTATTTGATTGTTAAGGGTCTTGTATTATTTTTTTCTTGCGGGTATTTTTTTATAAAATAAGTTTAATCTTTGATTTTTATTTCAAATTTGACTTACATTAATTCAATAAAATGAGAAAAGGTTTAAATTTTAAACTTAAATTCTTTAATTAAATTATGTACATATAGTCGAAAATTGAATATATTTTAGTTTACTTTTTAGCTGCTAAACATTTCATTAAAAAAATCTTTTTTTTTACAAGAGGAACTTTCAATTAAAAAGTTCTAATTTGAGCCTATTGCAGTTTTATATACGAAATCTGTTATTAATCGCATATATTTATAAATACCTTTTTAAGTAATTAAAAATCAAAAAAAAAATAATAATAACGCGATATATTGGATTCTTTATTACGTAACTCTTATTTGTTGGGTTGATAAAAAAATTTGTTTTTTGTTTGGAATAAATTTTTTTTTTCAACTTTCAACATTCTGAAAAAAAAAAATTTTAATTTTTTAAATTATTTTTTATAATTTTTAGATTGATAACAGAATGATATGTAGCGGACGACAAGTAGAAGTCGAAAGTTTTGAACTGTCCACCAAATCTGGTCTCATATCAAAATGTATGTATTTAAATAGCTTATTAACTCAAGCTAAAATGAACGAATCCATATTGGATTCAGATCCGGTTTTTACTAAAAATGGAAAAGGAATCTTAGTGTTTATTGATAAAAAAGGTAAAGGTTTCAATAAAAAAAAAAATTTTAATTTTTTAAAAAATATTTTTTTGTGTTAAGACGCTGAAGATTTCACTCGTTTCCATAGTAGAAAATTTTCTGTTACATACAATAATTCTGTTGATCAAGAAAGGCTGAGAAATCAACAAAAAAAAAATGTTACTTTTGGTGAAAATGATAGTAAACCATTGTACAAAAGTTCGACAAATCAATTAAGCTCGACAAGCACATCTAGCATAAATGATTTGAGCAATAATCAAATAAACCATAATGATATTTTAATTTCAACTAATAATAGTTCCAAAAAAAATAAAACTGATGGCTATGAGATTTTGGTAAGTTGTTTCAATTTTAATTTTCTTTATTTATTTTTTTTATTAAAGCTTAGCTATTTGATTATTCTCAAGCTCTTTAAAGTTTTAGCTTGAAAAAAAAGGAAGATTCATCGAAAAATATATTTTTTGTTAGATTTGAAAATATTTTAAATTAAAAATTTCGATCCCGTAAATGAAAATTAAAATCTAGGTTAATCGTATGAATTTTAGTGATTGAATAAAGAAATCATAGAGCTTTCTGAAATTTTATATTAAAATATGTGGGTCTTTTCCATTATGTGACCAGTACTCGTAATTACTAAGTTTGAAATTCGATTTTCCTAATGCATCTTGATGTTTGTTTTTGTTTTAATAATAGTGCACTATTTAATAATACTGTTACCAATTTTATGTCGTAGCCGTACTGTAGCGTACCAGCGTAGCAACATATTATACTGAAATAAAAAAAAACAGCTGAGTTGAGAATGTTTGTCAATATACTCTATTAAAAAAAAATTGTTTTCAGAAAATTCTTTAAAAAAAATAAGTTCTGCATTCAGTAAAACGCTACGCTCCGATCAAAATCATAAGATCAAGAAAAAACTTTTTTGGGCCAGTGTTAAAATTAGATGACCAAAAATTGGTAATCTATTAGACCTTAAAAAATTAGGTAACAAGACATATTACCTAATTAACATAATGGAATATACCCAAATATGTGAGCAATACTAATGATTTATTTATTTATTTACAAAAAATAACCGCTGGAAGGTTTAGCGCCCTCCTTTAGCAATAAATGATTAGTTCAAAACATAATCTGTTTTTGTGTGACTAAAATCTTAATAAAAATTGATGAAAGTGTCATTTGTGCATATACAGTAAGGGACATTCACAAGTGCACTTCATGAAGGTTCATGAACCTTCCCAGCGAACTTAAATTCCCACACTTTCAACGCTTCCTGCGAATTCATGCGAATTCCCATGAATTCACCTTAATTTTTTTCAAATCCATATTTAACTTTGGTGAATTCGCAGGAATTCGCGGGAATTCGCATGAATTCGCAGTAAGCGTTGAAAGTGTGGGGAATTTAAGTTCGCTGGGAAGGTTCATGAACCTTCATGAAGTGCACCTGTGAATGTCCGTTACTGTAATTTGTCTTAATAACTTCCGTTTGTGAACTTTTGTGAAATTTTAAAAAAGGTGCATTAGAGCAATTCGAGAGCTCTGAATGCACATCTTCTTTTTTATTTCAAACTTGGGTTTTTACTTGGAATTCGTTAAATCTTATAATCTTATTTTTTATTTAATTGGCCGCTTTTTTTCTGGCAAAAAATAAAAGCCAATTTATTTTTCTTAATCTATGAAAACTTAGGGTATTTTGGATAATAAAAAGTTCAAATTTTAAGGAACATGGAGTATGAGACGATAAATTACTATTCATTCTTTAACTTGAATAAATTTATTTATCAACCATTAAGGAGCATAAGTCCCTCGAAAAATCTGATCCATAATATCTCGAATATTTTAAGATTTTTAATTTATTTTAAAAACTCTGATTATTCCAAATACATTAAAAAAAGCTTCTTTTCAGATATTAACTTATATCTTATTTTTAAGACAATCAGAGCAAAACTCAAACAAAGAATTGGACAAAACAGAACTAAAAACGTGACATTAACTGACATTGATTCAATAATGAGAAATGTTGTGAGTATAATTCAAGATGAATTTATGAAAAGATTTCCTTCGGGTCCATCTGCAGCAATCACCGATGGTAGAAACTAAAATCGAATAAAAACTTCCATTTTATATAAATTTTTTTAAGCTATAAATATTAAATAATTTAAAATTGTGAAAAAAAAAAGAAAAAATTCCAAGATTTTTTATATGCTAGACTAGTCCTTTTGTTTATTAATTTTTTATTATTGAATCACAAAAGAAGAACGACTTGGTTTGAATATTTTTGTGAATTATTACTAATTATTTGTGTAAACGAGAATCAAACTATTAAAGATCGACAAAATTGATAAACTTTCTTTAAAGAAAACAGTGAGTGAAAAAGAGGTTTATTAATAAAAGAAAATATTCAAAAATCTCTTTTTCGATGCATTTAAATAAGAAGATTTGATAAAAATTGTTTTAAAAGAAACCTTTGTGAACCCATGTGAAACAATTTTTTGTTATCTTTAAAAAAAACTTTTCAATCTTATAAAAGAAACTTTTAAAAAATTCTAATTTTTTTAATTTAAATTTGCTTTTTTTTAAGAGAAGAATTTTTTTGTAATTATATAATTTATTTTTTTACCTGCTTTAAAAACTATTGTAATGCTTTCAAATTATATTAGTTTTTATCCGTTTCTTATTCAAATTTTTTTTATTCTTTCATTAATTTATTTTGATTAAATTTTTTAACAAAAAAAATTTTAACATTGTCAAATTGACCAACGCATTTTGTTAATTTTTTTTATAATTTTAAAAAATCGGCATGAAGTGAAATATAAAACCCAAATAAAAGTTAAATGACATTTTTATTTATAAAAAATTATATTTTAGATAAGCTTTGATAATTTAATTTAAAAGAGTCTCGCTTAAATAACTTTTAAATATTTTGTAAATAAATTATTTTAAAAAGAACTTTTTTTTTAATACGAATCTATTTCAGTACATCTGTAACAATATTTTTTAAATACTCTTAGAATTATCTTTTATTTGGTTGAAATCGACTTATACTCTTTGTTCAGATTGGCTTAATAAAAGTCTAAAAATTTTAAACTTTTTTATTTTTATTAGAAAATTTAAGCTTGAATTTAAATTAATTTTGAAGGCGTTGATAAACCAATTGATAAAAATAATATTTTTAAACATTTTTGTTTTTGATTTTTTACAAGGTTTTTGTTTAGAAACGATCAAAAGTAATCAAAATATTGCTCGAAAAGGTTCATGAATTACTTCTATTACTTATTGTTGCCTTTACACGCTATAATCAACCGATTTTTGTAGAATTTATGAAGGTGAAAAAGATTCAATAAAAATTCTTCTGAAATGTGAAAAATTTAAGGATTTTTTTAAAGAAATTAAAAAATACGATACCGTAATAAGCGCCCTCCTAAACCCCCTTTTTTAGAAAAAGGAAAAGCAGAAAAACTTAATAACTAAATAGCCCACTCTAAAGTCTATCGGATAAGTAAAATCAAAAGATCAAATTCATTTTTCTTTAGTATGAATTCAAAACGATTTTTAGTCGCTTTTAAGCAAGGTTTTACGGTAATTTCTTTTAAAGATTTTCATATTTTCCAATTAACTAAAAGACTCCAAAATTAAACTTTTTTACGATTTTTTAATTTTTTTTCTAAGGAGACAAATTTTAACAAACAGAGAATTAAAATTTTTAGAAAGTATTTGATAAAATTCTGTAATGATTTTTGTACACTTTAAATTTAAAATGTTACAAATTTGCAACATTTAGGTGGTATTTTATCTTATATTTTATTTTTTTCTCAACATTAATAAAAGGAATAATTTGAGGCTTGCTTCTGTCGTAAATCAAATTGTATTAAAAATTTTAAGATTGCAAAAAAGCTTTGTACAAAACTTAAATCTAGAAAAATAATGTTCGAGATTCAAATGAAAATTTTTAAGGAATTTCTTAAATGCTTAATTTAAGCTGTTTTATTTTTGCTTTTATTTTTACTTTTTTGGATTATTACTCTAAAAATATCCTTCAACAAAATTAAAACCAAGCTGAATATTTATATTAATCTAATTTTAGCTTTTTTAATAAATTACTAAAAAGAATAAATTTTAGTGATTAAATAAAATGGAACATACAAATCTTCAAAAAGAAGAACATCCACTATTAAAAATAAAACCATTTTCTGAGCTTCTTAAAAAGCCTGAATTTATAAAAATGCAATCGCAACGGGCCCAATCTCCTATTCATGATATTGCTCATCATGCACAAGAAGAAGAAGATCGAGAAGTAACAAGAAATTTAATACAAGAGGGTAAATCTTATGCTGAGGCTGTTAAGTCTCCAGAGGAAGACACTCAACCAATGAAGACACAAAAAAGTGAATCTGAAGATACAACTTTACCTAGTGGTCGAGACTTTTTAGAAATGATTCACCAAAAAACTGACGAATCAGCTGAACGTGAGCTACCCAGTATAACTGAGCTCAGAGGCACCTATTTGGATTACCAAGAGTCTGCGCTAAAAGAGCCTAAAGTTAAAGATTTACCAACTATGGATGAAGAAAGAGAATCAATTGTTGATCAAGAATTAAAATGGGAAAAAGAACATGGAATGGAACCAGTAAGCAAGCCAGATCTTTTCGATTTGAAAGAAATTGTTGACTATATTGATCAGCACAGAAATATTATTGAAGAAGGCTTAAGTGAAGCTGATCTCAAGCGAATTAAAGTATTATCAGATGCAACAAAAGACTTTAAAAGCATCTGTGAAGAAACTGTTCACCATTTCCATGATGAACTTGTTGAGTTATACAATAAGACAAAAAGAAAATTTACCAAAGCTTTATCTGAAATAACAAGTCAGACTGAAAAAAGCAAAGAATAAATTTATTAATTTTTTTAATCAATATTTTTATTTAATAAATATTTTTGAAAACTTATTAGTTATATTCTCTTGTCGAACGTAGAAATTTATTTCATAATTTAAAAAAAAATAATTATTAAATTTAAGAACAAAAATAAATAAATTTCGAACTAAAAAATTGGGAACAAATAAATAAAATTTAAACCAACTAAAAAATAAAATCAAATAATCGTTTTTTAAATTGAAAAGAAATTTGATGAATTCAGATTTAATAACAATCACTATCTTAATTATTGTCATCTTTTTCATTTCCATCATTATCACTGTCTTCAGATTTATAATCTATACATTCTTCTTCATCGTTAAATGAAAGACCTATGTCAACGATTATTTCCTGCTTTTCTATTTCATTTAAAATTTTATTGACACCATCTTTACCAATATTATTACGAATTAAATTTAATTCACCAAGTTTTTTAAGAATTTTGAGATCATCTAAAATACTTTGAGCACCAGAATAACCAATTTTATTATAAGATAGATCTATGGTATTTAAGTTCAAAAGTGACGGGAATAACTCTATAAAGCGTTTTAATCCATCATCACTGATATTATTATTTGATAAATTAATATATTCTAAGTCTCTTAGATTTTTGAGAGTACTTGTGATTACTTTTATTCCTTCATTATTAAGTTTGTTATAAGAAATATCAAAATACTTGATTTTGGTTAAATAACTGAGTATGTTTGAGAGATCCTTAGCACCTTCAAAATCAATTATATTGCCACTGAAATCGAAATGATTGAGATCTTTCAACTCCTTAATACTTTGTGATATACTCTTGGCACCTTTAGGTCCTACATTGTTACTTGAAACATCGAAAGTAGTTAAATTTTGAAGTAAAGCCAATGATTCTGAAATATAATGGGCTCCTTCGAATCCTAAATTATTATTTGAAATCTTTAAAACTGTTAAATTTTTCATAAATTTAAGTGCTTGTGCTAGATGAAAAGCACCAGAAGACTTTGTGTTATTACCAGAAAAGTCAAGTTCTGTCAAATTTTGAAATTTTTTAAGCGATTCTGAAATTGATCGCGTGCCCTCATCACCAAGTTCATTATTTGAAATATTTAAAATTTTCAAGTTGGTTAAGTATTTAAGATTTTCCGAGACAGAATCGGCACTTTCTAAACCAATATAATTTGATGAAATATCCAATTTTGTTAAAATAGATAAATTTTTCAATGTATTCGAGATTCCGTTGGTAC
Organism: Brachionus calyciflorus; assembly: GCA_002922825.1. Lineage (NCBI taxonomy): Eukaryota > Metazoa > Rotifera > Eurotatoria > Ploima > Brachionidae > Brachionus > Brachionus calyciflorus. The sequence goes on along the minus strand of NTPY01000885.1, from coordinate 1,531,175 downwards.
CCAAATAATTATTTGAAATATTCAAACTTTTCAAGTTGATTAATTTTTCGAATACTTCTAAATCCTCTAACTGATTTTCTGAAATATCAAGATCAGTTAATTTATTAAGACTAAGAAGAGTGTCCGAAAAAACTTTAGGTTGTACTGTGTATAGTTTATTACCTGATAAATCAAGAGATGTTAAATTTTTTAGTATCTTAAGTTTTTTAAAAATGTTATTAGTGATACTAAGTTGGATACCAGTTAATTTAAGACTTTTTAGATTTTTACATTTTTTCAAAGTTTTAAAGATAGCATCGATACTTTGAAATGGTATTTTATATAAATAAAGAGTCATTGATTCAATTTTAATACTTGAAATTCTATCCTCCCATAATTTGTATATCTCATAGTCTTCGACATTGAAAGAGCTTAACCAGTTATTTAAAACTTCTTTGTCATCAATTTCGTTGGAATAGACTAAATATGGCTTGAACATTGTGGCTGTACCTCTATCTCTAAAGTTAACTGTACTTAATATAACTTTTACGATATTTTCAAATTGAGAAATTTCATTTTCGCTTTCACAATTGTTTATTATATGATCAAATATAATGTTCAATTTATTTTTCTTTTGTTGATTTGTTTTGATAAATCCAGAAAAGAATATTCTTTCGTAAATATTACTATTCTCATTGAGATTGAGAGAGCTTAACCAGTTATCTAGCTCGTTCTGTAACAGTTGTAAATATTTTTTAAAAATTGTAACCGGCAAAATATTTGGAAATCTGTAAGTATTCACAATATTAGTATCGCTTTTCAGGCCAGAATTGTCGTATTCTATTAAATTCATTTCTGCGTGGTGAGTCATATGCTCAACCTGCATCGTAATCACAGATCCATTAGGTAATTCAAATATTAAGTTAAATTTAATTGTAAAATCTGTTCTTCTCATTGATTGAAACTCATTGAATCTACCGAATGTCATTGAAAATTTTCTATCTTTAAATTCAGGCGTGATAATACTAAAAAGTTCTCTCAACTTCTTTTCAATATTTGTTCCATTAAAATTTTTCCAAAATTTTTCGTGATCAATTTGAAAAATTTTGATGAGTACATTCATCATATTAATGACACCGCTCTTTATCTCATTTCTTTTTTCTCTCTTGTATACTATTAAATTAAGACTATATTCACTTTTGTCTAATGTTTCAAAATCATCCAATCCTTGTACAACTCTAGACCATTCATTCCTGATTTCTGGAGTTATAAGAAATAATTGTTTGTGATTTTGATAAAACTTTGCTAAATCTGATGCAGGGTTTAAATGATCATATGAATATGATTGCTTCTCTGGATGATAGAATAAGCAATTACAAATGTTAAGTAACAGGACATCTGCACAATCTGGAAATGTACTATCTTCTATAAATGGATTTAGATCATCTTTCTTTTCTCTATCAAAAATAGGAATGTTTACATTTGAAGGTGGCTGATTAAGTTCAGAATATGGGAAGCTTTGAGTTATAATTTTTACTTTTAAAATTTCGTTTACTATATCGCAATTCAGGTCGTATATTTCAACAATTTCATATTTCTTTATCTTCTGAATGATAGAACTTATGTATTTTTCAAGATCTTCCTGTTCTTCAAGAGCTTGTATGATAAAAGCATGTATCATCATTAATTTCATTAACTTAACATCAAAAAAAGTTTGTATTTTAGTGACCTCATTCATTAAGTTTTCAATTATTTTGAAAATTTCAATGTTGTTTGATGTATTAAGCTCATGAGTTGAATTATTTTCTAATATTCTAACGAAAATCTCTGCAAAGAACTCAATTCCTCTTTCTTTATTATTTTTAAATTCTGCTATCAAGGTACTGGTATTTGAATTTCCGGATATATTTTGATTTATAGGTGGAAACATCGTTAGTAAAAGACTTGAGAATGAACTATTCAATGAATTTGAAGATGAACTATCATTCTTTGGTTCAATTATAGAACCAAGTAATTTTAAATTGTCTAATGACCCTGTAGATTCAAGGAGATATCCAAATATAGGATTGACAATTGAAGATTGAATAATAGCAGCTCTGTCGGTATAAAGTTTGGTGACTGAATTTATCGCATCTCTTAGTGACTGCATTATACGCATCAATTTACCGATAGGAAGGTTAAAATATTTCAATTTCAATAAAAAATTCTAAAGCAATAGAATAAATTGATAATAATCTCGATAAAAAAATAATTTCCAAAATTAGAAAAAAATTAATTTTTAAATTAGCATTATTTTATTGGTAAACTTGGTCCTGGGATCTTAAAAGATAAGTCTAAGCAAAAAAAATTGATTATGTTTTATGTAAAAAAATTTTGTTAAAATCTTAATAATATAAACGTATACACTTTTTTATTTATTTTATATCTGAATTAAAATGTAATTTCAAAATTCACCATCGTAATTTTCCCCACTTTTTTGTGTAATTTTCCCCACTGTAAAATGGGGATTTTTATAAATGGGGAAAATAGTAGTAAATTTCCCCATTTAGAAAAATCCCCATTTTATTTTTTATAAAAAATCCCTTAAGTTTTTGTTTTTAATGACTGTAAAGTGACTTTATTTCTTTTAATTTTGAATCATCTTTACAAATTTCAAATCTTAATTTAAGAAATTTAAATTTTTTTGATTTTTTTGGGATAATTTTTTAAAACGACTTAAAAAAAAAGTACAACAGTCAAATTTTATAGGGAAAATTTTTTTTATACGATTTTTATGAGATTTTTTAAGTTATTTCAACAAAAAAATTAAAGAAAAAATTAGCTAAATAAAAAAAATTAATCCAGTTTGAATTTATTTTTTTTATCAAATGAATTGACAAAATTTTTATCTCATGTAGCTGTATTTTCTAATTTCAGTATAATACGTTGGTATGATATGGTCCCCTGGTACGACATAAAATTTATAGAATTGCAGTATTAGATTATAAAATATCAAATATAGAATTCATCAGAATTTAGAAGTTTGTGATTATGATGTTTATTTATTTGTGACAAAAAATTAACTTCATGAACCTTTATGACGAGCAACTGTGAATGTTACTTACTGTATGCTTTTTTCGTTTTTCGAAAAAGATTTGATTTAATTTTTTTGAAATAAAGAAATAATAATACAACTGTTTTGTTTTCTTTATTTATTTCAATCAAAGTCCTTCGTTTGGGCGAGGTAGGTTTGAAATTTGGAAGGCTGAGCCACTTCATTTAAAAATCAGCGCGGACTTAAGCACCATAAAAGCTACGCCACTGACTGGCCAAATTTATTTTTAGAAAAATAAAAAAGTTGATTGACTAAAATGAAGAAAACAAAGACTGATAAATGTCCATCTGTAATGAGTTAGGATGCTTTTTGATATTTCAATAAATATGATTCGTGATCTAATACTCAAAAATGAATTCGTCTGTAGTTTTATTAATTTTTTACTATTTTTTTTATTTTTTTTTTATTTATTCTAATGCTAAGGCCGATTGTCGACCACTTAATCAACGCCCCGTCAAATAAGGTGGCGTTGTCCACAATTAATAATTGTTTTTAATCAATTTTTTACTATTATTAGATAGCTTGTGATTATTTGACTCTTAGATTCTCTTAAAAACTTCTTTCAGAAGAGAATATACAATCGATACATTTTGTTTTCAAAAATTTCTTACTCATCAATAAAAATATGCTATTGAATAATCTCATCTTTGTTTTGCATAACAAGATCGATTCTTGAAGGGCTTTTCTAACTTTATTTTCCATCATCATGGTTATTATGCAACTTAAGCTAGTTTAATTCGAAAAGTAAACTTATTAAATTTGATTTAAATGTTACTCATATAGCAAAGCATTGATTTCAATTAATTTTTTTTTCTATTGTATAATTAAACAAAATTGCGAGAAAAATATAAACAAATGCAAATAGATATAAGTTTTCTCAAGTTAAGTTTTCAAAAATATCTTTTTCAAGTGTTTTAAATTTTTATTTTTGGAATTTCTCTCTAATAAATATAAGTATCCAGAATAGCTTACAGAATTACTTTCGATAAAATAGTTAGTTATTAGTGATTGTCAAATTAAATAGAGAAAAACATTATACTGTATTCTATTTATCAGTTGATTCTAATTAAAAAATTCACGGCCAGATAAAGCAATTTATTGATAATTTAAAGAAATAAAACAAATTCTTAAAATGGTCTTATCAGTTCTTTAATTTTTTTAAAAATGCATACATTTGTAAGAATTTTTTAAACTTATGAAAAAGTGCAATGGGTAGGTAAAAAAACAACAACAACAACAACTACAAATTTTTAAATAATTCTATCAGATAAAAAAATAACAGTTCTACTTGATGAAAAGATATTTCGAGCAGCAGCAAATATTTGGTATACAGACTTGAGGCTATTTAGAATCGTTAAACAAAATAAAAAAATAAAATATATTAGAGATATCAACGCCACCCTAAACAAAATATAATTATTCTTTCACTTAATTTGAATCTTTAAGTTTTAACTTAACTGACCGCATTTAATTTCATTCTAAATTAAGAAAACGAAAATATTAGAATTTTAGATGAAATTTGAGTATTTTTCAAAAGTATTTGCAATATGTTTTGAATGATTGAATTTTGAAGAAAAAAAAATTGTATCGTTCAATAAGCTTTCAAAATTTATTTTTATCGAAAGAATTATATCTTCAATATTTTTAAATATTTCTAAAATAAAAAATAACCGACCCAACAATACCTAATTAGATTCAAATCATTTGTTTCTTTATTGTTTTATTTATAATCAAAATTTTTTTTAATTAATAAAATTTTTCAAATAAAAGCAATAGAAATGAAAGAAATTTTATTACAATTATGTACTTTTTTATTATTAATTTTGACTATTTTGTAACCTTGATAAATTGGGCGAATTCTAACTAAAGCAGTGCTTCTGAATTTACGTGATATCCGTTCCGTAATTTTTATCTATTCTAATGATGGATAAAATTTTTGAGATGAAAAAATAAAAGAAGATCGATCTGAGTACGAGTAGCTCGTTAACTTTGGAGTAATGCAATACAAATATTTGTTTTTTTAAATGGTGAAAATTATTTTGCTACTTTCTCTAATTAAGTGAAGTTTAAATCTGCATTTTTAAATATTAAGATTTCTCAAATGCAAAACATTCACATCTGCAAATATGTAAAAATAGGAACAACTAATTTTTACGAGAGCC
>NTPY01000885.1:1481235-1524813 GCA_002922825.1 Brachionus calyciflorus | reverse complement strand
ATTATATCTTCAATATTTTTAAATATTTCTAAAATAAAAAATAACCGACCCAACAATACCTAATTAGATTCAAATCATTTGTTTCTTTATTGTTTTTTTTAATTAATAAAATTTTTCAAATAAAAGCAATAGAAATGAAAGGAATTTTATTACAATTATGTACTTTTTTATTATTAATTTTGACTATTTTGTAACCTTGATAAATTGGACGAATTCTAACTAAAGCAGTGCTTCTGAATTTACGTGATATCCGTTCCGTAATTTTTATCTATTCTAATGATGGATAAAATTTTTGAGATGAAAAAATAAAAGAAGATCGATCTGAGTACGAGTAGCTCGTTAACTTTGGAGTAATGCAATACAAATATTTGTTTTTTTAAATGGTGAAAAATATTTTGCGACTTTCTCTAATTAAGTGAAGTTTAAATCTGCATTTTTAAATAATAAGATTTCTCAAATGCAAAACATTCACATCTGCAAATATGTAAAAATAGGAACAACAAATTTTTACGAGAGCCTAAAAGTAAAAATTTTAGACTCTGGGAGTCTGAAAAGTAGATTTCTCAAGAACTTTGCCTAATTTTTTTTAACATGAAGCTTCATTATAAACCCTACAATTTCAAATTATTATCTAATCTCCTACAAGTTTATTTTTTATCATCCGTAAGCTAATTGAAACCTATTAAGTATTTTTCTACGTCTATGGGACATTTTTAGTGACTATAAAGAAGTTTAAAGTTAAAAATTAAAGCATGGTTTTTGAGGAATTTTAATATTTTCTCAAATTAGTTGTTCCTAGGTTTCAGTAATGAACAATTTTAAAGGCCGGAGTTATACCAAAAATTTTTCCTAAAATACTTTTTTACATTTAAGAAGTTTTATAACCATATATTTGAGTAAAGTCTAAAACAAATTATTATGAATACAAATTTTTTCGTATAAGCAATCAAAAAATAAAAAAATTCTTTATAAATAAAGCATGTTAATTCTGATTAAAAATTTTACCATATTTTTTTTCTTAATTTTCTATCTAAAGTGACACAGTTTAATATATACATTGAGTAAATTACTAAACGGATATTAGGTAATATATCAGTATAAGTTCAAATAAAAAAAAAAACTTATTACCTACTAAATCATTTTTATCGTAAAAATTCTTTATAAAAGTTTTTATTTTCATTTAGTATTGACAATCAATTACGGAAAAAAAAGTTTTTGTAACAAAAGTGTTCTGGGTTACTATCATCTACCATGATCGTAACCTAAAAGATGGTTTATCATGACCATTAACGATGGATAACTGTTCAGATTACATTAAAGTTTTTTCATTTTATTCACATTTCTTGGGGAACTTCCAATTTCATGAAAAGTAATCTAAAATAAACTTTACAAATTGTTTAAAATTATAAGATTAGATAAGCAAAAAATTCCATTCATTTAAAAATTACCAAGTTTCAAACTTAGTTTTCTTTTTGTTTATTTAATAGCTTTTTTTAAAATAAAATATCTTTTTCTCAAATCTACTTAATCTACGCACAAAGAGTATTATTTGGTCTTTGTAAGCACTTAAACAGTTGCTATTTTTACGGTTCATTTAATTTTTTCTTATTTATAAACAAATATCTTTATTTTTTTTATTAATAGAGTTGTATATTTTTCTTTGTCAAATTATACTTACTTTCATCAAGTATGAAACCTCAAAATTTTCTAATTAAATTTTAAATTTTCCAAGACTTATTTTTCTATCAAAAGAATTAAGTAATTGAATTTACATAATAAAATTTAGCTATTTATTATTTTCAAATGGAAAAATAAGCGGAATTTTAATCGAAATATTTTGCTTCAGAGATGAATTTAAAAGTTAAAAGTTTTATTTTGAAAAAACTTATTTAGAGGAGTTAAGGTTTCGTGCACCATGAAATAGCTATAAATAACAAGCTACAACAAAAAAAATTAAGAATCTGGATTTTTTTGTGTCTTTTTCTTTTAGTTGTTTGCTTTCTTTTTTCTCTCTCTCGTTAAATTCTATATTAGAAAAATCTTTTTTTTTATGCTATGGGAGATTTTTTTAAAGATGATTTATTAGATTTTATTTTGTTCTCATAATTTTTTTATTCTTATTTTACAACCAAATAATATTTTTGTTTTTAAACTATTTTTTTTAATAAATCACTAATTACAAGTGAAACAAAAACTAATTTAAAAAAAAAAATTAAAAATTTTTAAAAAATGCATAATTTTAGGACCTTTTATTGGGCTATACTTTTTTTCTTTACTTTTTTTTTAAGTAGCGCTTAAACCAAGTTTAATTATAAGTTTGAAACTTGATTATTTGAACAATTATTTAATAATGAGATTTTTTATATGTTAGCCCTCTGGTTAGGAAGATTTACTTGTTGGTTTAATTTTTTTTTGATTGATCTCATTTTAAATAATCATGTTTCTAATAAATGAACTATCTTATTAACTAAGTATCTCAATATTTTTTTTTTCGATTCGTTAAATTATTGTAAATACCATGAATCTCTAACCAAAACGAATGCGAAATTTTTCTTATATAATTAATGAACTTGGAAAAATCTTTTGAGAATTTCATTGATAATGAAAAATTAAATGAAAATTTCGAAAAAATATGTTTTTTTTTCTTTTAAGCATCATTCACATTAAAATAGTTCATTTAGTTTTTAGTTTTATTTTCCGATTTATTCTCCGGTTAGAATAATTGAAAGATTAATAAAAAAAAATTATATATTTATAAAGCTATTCTAATAAGTGATAAAAGTTTAGGTAATTTTTTTTTATTTTACACTAGTGGCTTAAGTTATTAAAAGTTTACGTAAGAAATTAAAACTAAATTGCTAAAAATTTAAGCCATAAATAATAGTTAACTTATCGTAATTTAATACAGAAAGTTGAATTGATATCAAGACGATTTTAAAAGTTTTTAAAAAACAAAAAAAAATATTTTTCTAAGTTTTAAAAAATTTAAGAATTCAAAAGTTATACTTTTAAGGTAAATATATTTAAGAGCTTTAAAATACTTCATATTGTAATATTTTAATTTCAAATGTGATGGGTTTTAGTTTCTAAAAAAATATTTTGGTCTAAATGAGGTTGATTTTTTAGATATTATTTATTTATTTATTGAATAGAATTAACCTCCAGATTTGGAGAAGTAAATAGAAAATAAAAGTAAATTAAATTAAAGTAGCGTTTCGACGGCCAAAATTTTTTAGATATAATAAATGTCGTGTAAGTTAAAATTATTTTCGAAATACTAGGCTAGATTTTCAGCATCTCCAAAATATTATAATGAACTAATAATTTCAAATTTCCCCAAATCAAGTCAGTATTCTCTTAAAAAATCATGAGACATGCGTGAAAACTACAAGTTTAAAAAATTGAATGAACATCCAGTCTCTTGAAAAATCATTAGACATGCGTGAGAATACATTCTTACACACATGTCCCGTGTCGAAAAAATTTGATTGATTTAAATAACAAACAAAATATAGATTTTTTTATAGATGCAGGTTCTTAAAGACTAAAATCTGTTTATTTCAATCTTAATTCAGGTTTTCATGCAGAAAAAAGTTTGAAATCGATTCATAAGTAATTGAGACACTAGAAACCAAAATGAGGAAGAGTGGCTACCTCCTATGTGTCACCTTTGTATTTTGTATTACCTTGACCCCTAATTTAAATGGGAAATATCTCCTAAAACTAATTTTTTTATTTTCTAGTATTACAAACTAGATTATTTAACTAAAATCTTGAATTTTAAAACCATTATATCATTTTCTGTTAATGAATCATGGTCGTTATGGGGTACTTCTGATACAATTTGCTCGTTACCCGTTACTATTTTAATAATTGTATTTTCAAATAAATTTTATTTATTAAAAATTTTACAATATAATTAGTAGTATTGATCAGGAATCTTTTTTCTGTGTGAAAATCTGTTTTTTAGTTGTGATAATCAGATTTTATTTGTCTAAATAAGTAAACGTTCAAAATAGATAAAGAAAAAAAAAGAGAAAGGTTAAAATAGAGAAAAAACAAATATAGAAAATTAGGAAACTTTGTTTTAGAGAATAACAAATAGAGAATTTTCAAAATAGCGAAAAATAAAAAAAATAGAGAATACATAAGGTCCTTTTAATACTTAAAGTTATAACTGATCAGTTCTTTATTTTTCCGTGAGTTGATTAAATCCCAGTAAATAATATCATATACATTTAATGGAACACAAAAAAGTTGTGCCAAACATTTTGCATTAAAGTTTTAAGCAGGGGTTTTTATTTTTTTTAACTTTTTTTTTATTTTTTTATTTTTATTTATCTTTATTTTGCTAATTCGCTATTATGAAAAATTCTCTATTTTTTATTTTTCGATATTATGAAAATTCTCTATTATTTTTTTCTCTAAAAGTTTTTCTCTATTTTGATAGTTCACCGCGATAATTTGATTATTCCAAGTTATGATAGATTTTGTTTAATATGGACTTTTGTGCCCCGGAATTTTTATCTCGTCACTTTAAATGTTACCACAATATAATTTTTTTTTCTGTTTCCCCTGACAAGGCAATTAATTAACCGTGTATACTAGACTTTAACGTCGATTTAAATACCCACAATTGCTTGGTCTTTTCAAATATTTAAGAAATGCAAATTAGAGAAGATTTACCATAATCTTAAAATATTAAAGGTCTTATAGTATTGATAAAAAGTCTAACCTTGGTATTAATTAAATAGTAAAGGGTTAATAGTCTTACATTTCGGAGAATAATTTTTTAATAAAAAAAAATTGTCCTTATCATGTGACACTCATGGTCATCACTTTTTAAAGAGGCTGAATGGGCACAAAAATATCAGAAATAATCCCCTTTCGTATATAATTTTGGTATATGCAGATTTCCCTGTTACATTTTTTTTCTAAAACTTTCCTAAACCAGTCCTTTTGAAAAACTCTGATCTAAAATTATAATTTTTTTATATCTACCTATTCTACAATTGGAAAAATGTTACAAAAATTAAAGAAATTTATTTTGTAGTTTTTTTATTTATTTATTCAAACTGTTATACCATTATTTAATCTAGTATATTACTAAAAATTAAATTAACAAGAAAAAAATGGTGTTTTCGCGATAAAAGGTGTCTAGAATAAATATTTTATTAGCCATAAATTTTAAAATTCATAAAGTTGAGTGCCTTTATTTATGGCTCAGCATCCAAATTTAAAATTTTTTCTTGTCATTGAAATTCAATGTTCATTTTTTTTTATTAACTCAAAATTTATTAAGCAAATGTAAAATAATTTGTTTAAAAAAGAATTTAAATCTTAAATATATTATAGACTGTAAAGCTTAATTAATTTTATAATCTAAAATATAAATTTATTTTATTTTTTTACTCTAAATATTAGTTTTTATTTTTGAAATTTTTATTCTCTTGTATTTATTTCGTAATCTTAAGTAAACTTAAAACGCACTTTCTTTTTTTTTTGGAGATATTTTGGTAATGTTCTTTTTAAATTTTTTTAAATTCAACATTTTAAATAAATTATTTTATTATTTCATTTTTAGGGAGAACTTGATATCAAAAAATTTAGTTGAAAGAGAAAGGGTAACTTTAGAAGACTTCTTTTTTTTCAAAAAATTTGAAGAAAGTTGAACAAAAAATGCTGCAAAGATTTAGTCATTTGGTTCAATAATTTTTTCTGTGATTTTTTATACCTTATCAGTGTCAATATAAACCCATTAATATTTTAAGTAATATTATTTAGATTAAGAAAAGTAAACACTAATTATAAATCTTTGAAAATAAATATTGCATGGAAAAATTAAGAAATTTAGAACTAGAACTTTTGGTGGTAAATAAGAAATTTAAGTGAAACAATAATAAATAGCCTTTTACAGTTACAGTACATTTCTGATTTAAATTTTTTTAACTGTTTTGCACTTTTTGAAACTTATAAATTCATATCTTTTTTTTTTAATTTCTTTGAACTCAGCATTTTTTCTATTGATAAAAATATTTAATAAAAATATGAAATTGACTATATTTTTAAATACTCCTTCAAAGACTTAGTACGTGAGTATTTATCAATTACAATAATGTTTTTGATTAAAATGTTTTGTCGAATATTTAACTTCTTTAATTTTTTTTCTGTCAATAATAATATGTCAAATGAATATCTAAGGATCAATTAACAAAATTGCTTGAATAAAAAAACTACAGTTGTTGGCTTCATATGTCCTCAAGAAAGCATACTCTTTTCAACATTTCGCATTTTTTCATCTATAAAATTGTTTATATAATCTTTATCTCCAAGTGGAAGACCAAGATATATAATTCGATTTTGTTGAGGCATAATAGTATAATGGCGGTCTTGATTGCCGCGGGGTTGAAAATTTCTTTTATTTTCATTTTAAGAAAATTTTATTGTAGAAAATTGTTTGTTCTATCAAATTGTTAAAGTAAAAACCTGTAAAAAAATTTGTTTTACCAGGCGGCTACAGCCTTTTTAGACGGTCCAGTGGCCGTTAGCCGCGGCCACCAACACAATTTCTTGGCATTAAACTCTATTTTCCATAGTAAGAAGTAATCAAATATTTTATCTAACAACTTTTGTATGTGACTTGATAATAGAGATAGTAAAATAATATCATCACAATGTGCAATTATTAAGATATTTATGGGTCTACCTTTTCAACACAATCAAAAAACTTTCCAACACAAATTTTTTTTTCACTAAAAAACAATTGAACACAAAAAGTAGAAAGTAAAAATAATTTTTCATATAAAAATTTTTATTTCAACCAAAACCAATGTAAACCGGTACAGTAAGCTTTTTTAAGTATTGAAAACCTTGATATTGGTTCTCTTTAGATGTTTAATTACCATCCAACATCTAAGTAGTCAATATTAAGGTCGTAAATTTTCATTTCTAAGCTCGTTTATAAACAGTGTATAGAAAAACGGTCTAACATGATGACCAGCTCTTCCTTTTTTGGCTTATACGAGTCTTTCTTTAAAAAAAAAATTGTGATTAAAATTTATTTTTCGTCTTTACTTTTTGTGTTTAGTTGATTCAGTAAAAAAATGTTTTAAATAGTTTTTATCAATTTTGTGACGTTCAGTTTCATTTTGTGTTGGAAAGTTTTTTGATTGTGTTGAAATAATAAACCGGATATTTATATTTCCTATCTTAGCCCCAAGGTTAAGTTTTAAACACTCATCAATAAGATCATTAACGTATAGGTTAAAAAGGTGAGAGAATAATTTTCCTCCTTGTTTAATGCCTTCTGTTATTTTAAAGAAAATGTAAAATTTCTTATAAATTCGATACAACTTCAATTTTTAGACTTAAATTAAAATGTTTGATTTTAAGTTTAAAATAAGTTAGTTTGATATTCAGAAAGACTTTTCCCGGTTAGAATTAATTCATAATAATTTCTATTATATTTTTCTTCGGATGTCTCATTGTCATTTTCCATGTAATTGCTATTATTTTCAATGTTTAGATTAATTAGTTGCTTATCAATAATGTTTTTTATCTTGTATTTGTTGAGGTAAACTTGTATTTGTTGGGTAATTAAATTTTACTTAGCGTCGCCTTATTTAACTAAACTTTGAGCAAGTGGTCCGCGATCGACCCCAGCCTCAGTAATAAAAATTAAATAAATTAATTAATCATTATAAGGATAGATATTAACTGTAAGATACTCAACCTTGTTGAGTCTCAAAAATGGTAAAGATCGTAAATGAACTAATAAAGCGGTCAAATATCAAAATGAAACAAAAATTTCAAGTCTAAAAGGTGTAATATTATTTTTTAATAAAAAAACAGTTTTAGCAAAAACCAGTGTATTTAAATATTTTAAAAAAATTCAAAACACCCGAATATATTGTACTTAAATTCAATAAATATATATGTCAGTAACATAACCTCAAACGTTACATTTTATAAAACTGAATTTACAAAATCTAAGATAAATTTTTTTTTTCTGGTTTTACGAAATGTATTTTCATTTTACAAGATTAATTGATCATATTTTGAAATAAATTTTCAACATTAATTTATTTGACGTTTTCTAAAACATCATTGATCTTTTTGTAAAAAAATCAATTCAACATTTTACATTTTGTAAAATGTTTATTATTAATTTTAAAAAAAAATACTTTGTCAATCAAAAATAAATTAGATAAAAAATTATTTTTTTTTATCTGATTTATTAGTACAATTAGTATTATTTTCTCCTTTATGACATCTTGAATTACACTTGACGCCATCTTTATAACAGTTACATTTTGTACCTTTTCCACATTTACCAGTTTTACAGTTGCATGCTTTAAAGCCTTGACCACCAGCGATTGAAACAATTTTGACAGCTTCTCTGACTGAAATAAGCTTATCCATTGGAACATCGTCTTTATTAAAATTCATAGATACGCCATCTATTTTTTGAAGAACGTTAAATGGAAACCATTCTTTTAATATTCCTCCCTTATGGCCTAGTTTAAACATTGTATCGTTTTTTTCTAAAATAATACAAACTATGTTTGGAGCATCACTAGCACCAAGATCAACGTCATCGGCTTTATACAAAACAATGTCATCAACATTCAAAGCATTGATTGCTTTTTTGTTCCTGTTTAACATAGATTGTGCTTGATCTTTTAGTTTATCTAATGCTTTTGTCCGAACATGTTCAATATTTTTAACTCTAACATTTGTTTCTAAAAGCTCGATATCATTTTCTTCATTCTCTAATAACAAGTCATCATCGATTTCATCAATAGATTCATTATCATCGATTTCATCATATTTATCAGCTGTTTTATTGACTAATTTTTTTAAATTTTTATGCATTTTAGTCAACATCACCTCTTTTTCTTCTAATTCTTCTTCTTCCACTTATAAATCATTGAGCTTAGATTGTTGTTCAGCTTTAATTAATAAATTATCAATTAAAATCGAAAGTAAATAAATTAACCTGTAAAGGTAATTTACCTGTAAATGTATTAAATAAATCGTTTATTGTTTTTATTTTTTTTTATTATCAGCTGGCAGGTTACTGATTTCTAAACCATTATATGCTTCTTTACCGAACACAGCGTTAAATGGGCTTGTACCAATGCCTCTATGAAATTTTCGATTTTTTTGATGTTGAATTAAAGGGAGAGCTTTCGACCAATTACTACATTTAAATTGACGCATTTGAATGTAGTAATTGGTCATTTGATAAAGATGGTTAGCTACTTCGACAGCACCTTTTGTACAACATGGTCTTAAATGACAAAATTTAGTCAAATGGTCTTGACAGTTAAAAATGTATCGATATGGTGGATCATGAGAATTATCTGGTAGCGATGACATATCAACCAAATCAATTTGTGATCTTGAATTATAGTGATCAGATATTATTGGCTTATGAACTTGACCAGCCGTTTTGATTTTGCGACGTTTTACCTGATATTCACTACTGTACTTAAGAAAAATTGTCATTATTGGCCTGGTTATGTTATAATAAAATTTATTTGCTTCTTTAGACATACCGGCATTTGTCGAACATATCTTCAACAGCAACCACTATTCTTGGATGAACACGGTCGTTGTCTTTTTTTTCGACTTTAGCTAGTTGAACTGGATCAGTTTTTGTTAAATAAAATTGATTACGATTATAATATTATTTTTTTCAGCAGCTTCAGTTAACTCTTGTATAAATTTCAGTTTTAAAACTTGCTGTTCCATCGATTCAACCTCTACTTGTTCTAATTGTTCAACTTGTGTACTTGGTGGTATAACTACCAATTCTTCTAGTTGGGGACCATCGATATTAATCAAATTATCATCCTGAGTTAAAGGTTCTGAATTTTCATTATACATTTTTTAAAATGAAAAATAATTTTCTAAAATTTTTTTGTTTTAAATTTTGACTTAAGCGTTTTACAAAATTACATGTACAAATCTCTAAACAAATTTTGTTTTAGACTATGACTTATGCATATGTTCAATATAATATTTTTTGCTTTTTTGAGCATATGTTTATGACGTTTTATAAAATGAAATTTTTTAGATAATGCTACTAACATATATCTTTATCTTTAAAGTTGTTGTCAGGATTTATTTTAATGATTTTCAAAATGTTTAACTCTTTTAACCACTTGATTGTAAATTCATAACATAATCAATTTAATAGCTTAGAAAATAAAAGAAAAATATAATCATGGTGCTTGAATACCACTTTTATTTTATCTAGAATATTAAATTTCAATTTAACTTTTACTTTAAATAATGCGTAATATTTAAATTTTAAGTGAATTTTCTTTTTTTTTAAATTTTTTGAATTGTTTAAAAAATTTGCCCCAGTTTTTATAAAGATTTATAACCTTATACAATAAGATTTTACTTTTTTTCAAATTGATTATATTTTTCTTTGTATTCAAGCTAAGAATTGGATAAGGATAATTCACATTTTGTTTTAAACGGGAATATAAAGCTAACACTTTTATAATATATCCCATTTATACATTGACCACAATAAAGACTTGAAAATATTTTAAGTAAGAAGTCAGATGCTTTTAATTTAGTAAATTTATACTAGACAAAATGATTATTTGCTTAAAGCTCTTTGTTGTTGTTTTTTTTTTGTACTGTCAAAACGACATCAATATGTCATTTGAATGATTTTTTTTTATTGTAGCTCGAATAATGTTTGATTTTAATTATTTAAATATGTGAAACAAACAAATATCAAAGAGTTACAACTAAAAAAAAAAAAGCTCAAGAAGTTTTTTTTCAATGAATTTTTCAAAATTTATTTAGAACTTTATTTTTTCCTCTCATCAAAAATAACAAAATAAATCAAAATTTCTTTATACATATATTTTTTTTTATTTTAGGTTAGGGCTAATCGACGACCTGTAGCTCTAAAAAATATAAAAGAAAGCAAAACAACGTTTTATTTCAAATTTGAATACATTCCGTATTGAAATAACTATCAAAAATTTCAAATTACAAGCTATCTAATCTTAATTTTTTTTTATTCTTAGGGTGCATCTGAAACAAAAAGCCCAATCAATTAAACCGTTTTTTTTTCTCTTTAAATTTTTAATATTTGAAAAAAGTTTTAAGTATAATATTTCAAAGTATTTTTGAGAGTCATAGAATCAGAGAAAACTAATTAAATGATTTTTTATTTCTAAATCGTATTCCTTAGAAAGTCTTCGATTTAATCAAAAAAAAAAATTCTTAAGAATAACTCTTACAATTTCGTACAAAATATGCTAGAAATGATTCAGGTTTTTTGTTTTTATTCAAACAAATCCTATTGAAATCATGATCATTTGACCTGATACATTTGGTGCTTTTATAGAGATTCTGTATAGAACAACTTAGGATTATGTTTTAAAACTATGGAATAATAACGTGTTTTTGTTTTCTCGAAATTACAAGTAATATTATCTTTAAAAAAGTACTGAAATACTTTCTCAGCACAAAAAAATATAAATTACTCATTTTTCTGCGATTAAACTTATTTTTATTCAAATAATTTCTAAATTTTCAAAAGGATATTAACAAGTTAAAATTGAATTAAATTTATTTTTGTAAAAACATTAATATTCCTAAAGGGATATATCAACGAGGTAAACATTTTTAACGCCCTAAGACAAAGATTTTTGGTTTAACTCGAAATAATATTTTTTTAATTCTACTCAACGACTTTTGATATTTTTAGCTATATTTTTTATCTCGAAATCTTGATATTTGTCAGGTCTTAAATTCAAAAAATGAATAGTTTTTTTTTTTTAAATAATTTATCATTTATGATTAAGCTTCGTTTAATCAGTTTTCATTCATGATACCTTTAGAGTTTGCTATATTTTTTGCTGAATTTTAAGAAAAGAAAAATTAAAAAAGTCAATTAATATAATTCATAATTCAAAATAAATTAAGAAATTAAAGTTTTACAATTTCGCTTTCGACTTAAACTGCAAGCGAGTAAAGTTCGTTAAATTTTAAACAAATATTGGATGGAAGTTGAAAGTATATAACTTAACCTAAAAATACTCTATTTTATTCTTTATTATGAGACCTTTTTTCTGCTAAAACGATTAATTTGATAGGTGTCTGAACAAAATCTTCTTAAGTTTATCGGATATTGATTCTGAAAAAGTCTAATCTTAGCCTAAATTCTAGTAAGAATCTTTTACTTCAAACTGGTAATCTATGCCTTCGAAAAATGTTTTGAATATATTTGTATTGTGCCTAGCTATTTTCGTTTTACACTGGGACTTAAAAGGTTAAATAGATTTTTAAGTAAATTCTATAGAATTCAGGTAATTTCACATAATTTTTCTATTTGGGTAACGTTTTTTGTGTCAGGAGTGGGAACTTGAACTCGAACCCGAATAAGGTTCGCTTATTCACGATTTAATCATATTCAATAGTAAATAAATTAGAAAATTCAAAACTGATCTTTTATTTTTAGTATATATAAAACATACACAATATTAATTTATATGTTTTATGTTTCTTGGCATGTTTTCTTAAAAAGGAAACATTTTTTGGGCATGAAAAGAGTGGTCACTAATAAATTTCCCCACTTAACTTTTCCCCACTGAAACTTTTTCCCATTTATAATTTTCCCTCTAATTTAGATGGTGTTGTTTAAAATTAAAAAAAATTTATTTATTGATTTATTAAATTTTTTTAAGGTAAAAATAAAATTATATTATGGAATATTAAAAAAAAATTGGATAAAAAAATAGTCCTCAGATTGACAATAAAAGTATTTAAAATATTTTGAATTTCCGGTATTTCAATATAATCAAAATCAGTCAATACCCCATATTTTACATAAAAGCTGAAGACATTTCTCATTGCAGCTTGATTGATTTTGTATTTGTAAGGATCTTTTGCTATGGAAATCATTTGTTTGCTTCAATGATTGTGGTTTGTTTTGTATAGCCTTTGCACAAATGATTTCCATAGACAATGTCTCCATCTGAATTTACTGTTATACTCATTGATTTGCAAGTTTCGCATCTCCAGCGCACTGTTCCATTTTTGTTAATTTTGTGTTTATTTAACTTATAATGTTGATATATAATAATTATTTTTTCAAGTATTAATATATCAGCCCCAACAGAAAAAGGTCATATATAAGGATAATGCTTCAGTAAGATCAAAAGTTAACCAGACAATCATTCGTTTACATTATTCAATTTTGTCCATTAATTACAACCTCTGGAAATAGACAAAAATAAGAAATACCATCAAAGCTTTAACCGAAGAAATTTTTTTTTATTTAAATGTCTAAAAATTATGACATATATATTTTATTAATATTCGCTAAATTAGTTTTAAATAATTTCTAAAGTTGGGAATTTTTTCAGAAGGAAAATTTATAAGGAGGATATTTTATCTAGAGGAAAATCACTAGGTGGGGAAAATTATAAATGGCAAAAATTATTGTGGGAAAAAGTAAAGTGGGGAAAACTATATCGAATCGAACAGTGGCGTAGCCAGGGGTGGGGCGAGTGGGCCGATCGTCCCACCATCTCAAAATAAGGTGACTATTTTTGGGTCTATAACTATTTTTGTTTATCGATTTTAAGAAAATTTTACTTTTTATATTATTAAGGTTTAAATTTTTAAGCATTTTTGAAAATTATACAAAATCAATGTTATGTGGTTTGTTCAAAAAAAATATCTTTCTTTTTTGTGTTTTTTTCTAAGTACAGACAAATAAAATTAAATAACGCATCGGCTAAGCTTTTGTTTATATGCAAGTCGATAAGGATCAATCTTATTATAATTTTGCTTTAACTAAAAAAAAGTTTTCCGAAAAAAGCATTGTAGCAAGTTTTGCGATCGGCTCTGTAAAAAAGAGTTTGCAACTAATCACTCGGTCGTGAGGAAAAAAAAACTATAGACCCCTAATATCCCCCTATCACACACGCTAAATAAGTCCTTCGTCCCACCATCCGGGAAATCCTGGCTACGCCACTGGAATCGAAAAGAATATTAAAAAACTTATTTTAACAGCTTTTTTTAGCTTTTTAAACATATTTCAAATTGTGGTTTCAATTTTTTCATCCCCTATAAATGTTCCCTTTTTTTAAGAAAACATGTCATAAATTTGCCTAAATGCTTTTAAGAAAACAAAATAGAATTTTTATTCAATTAGAGTTAAAATTTTTTATAGCTAAGAGGTGTTCAGTTTCCTTCAAAGAGTTTACCTTTTAATGGGATAAATTTTTTTGAGAAATAATTAAAAATTATGACTTAAGTTGTTTTTAAAAGTGCAAGTTTTGTAAAAAAATTTAAAAAAAAAAAAAAAGTATTACTGATCCTCAAGGAATAAATTGTTTATTTTCTATATTGAAAACAGTGTCTACAGTTAAAATTAGAAAAAAAAATTAATTGAAGCACCAGCTATCCAAATAAATTAAAAAAGATCAATTTATTATAAAGATAAAATTCAATTTATTCGAATTTATTTATTTATTTTAATTAATTAAAATTTGTAGTAAAAAAAAAAAATTAATAAAAGAGATTCTATCATTTAATCTATCAAGGCTGCTAATAATACGATAAAACTGTTGCTGTTTTTATTTGCACTATTTGTTGCTGTACCATTAATTCTATTCAACTTCCTCCCTCTTAAATTAAGTGATAAAATTTTTTGATAAATTTTCAATAAGATAAACTTTTTTTAATATCAAAATGATTGATTGATAAAAGTTTTGGAAAACAAAAAAAATTTTGAATGTTTGCTGATTATGATCTCCTAAAATAAAAAAAAAAGAATAAATAACAATCGACACTTTACTTTAAGTTAAACTCTCATTTATTTGTACATAAATGACATTGGCTCTTTTTTTTTCTCAGTAATTTTTTATTTATTTGATTCTAAGTGTCCCTTCTATTTACCAGGGGTTATCACCCGACAAAATTATATTTATTTAATTGATTTTTTTTTTCTCCAAATGAAATAAATTTCTATTTATTATTAGAAGGAATTTATTGAAATTTTATACTTTTTTTGTTAACAAGATAAACTTTTCTTATATATTTTTTTTTTTACAAAAGTTTGCATTTCTTCAATCAATAGGGTTTTTTTTTCTCTAAAAATTCTCTATTACTTTTTTTTTTAATTTTAGAAAACGAAAACAAAAAAAAAATTTGATTGAAAATTAATGGATTAGTTTTTGTTTTTAAAAAGTAAACAATATCGAATTTTAAATAATAGGCTGAAAATAAAGAACGAAATTAGGAATTCATTTATTTATTTCAAATCCCAAAGCTTTAAAACTAATAAGAACTCATAATCTAAAAACAAAAATGAAAACCCAAATTTCCTTATCTAGCCAAACAATAAATCTAAACACGAACAAAACATTGGACGAGTTGAATAGTTTTCTAATGTCACATTTGGAAACTGACGAAAAAAATCCACACAATTTAACCAATCTTCGAGATGTTCTCAAAGCAGCACATAATATTAATCACGTTAAAAATAACCAAGAAAACAATCTCAATTTACTTATTGAATTCCTCAAGCTAGATAGCAATAACAATCAAATAAATACCAATAATACTCATTCAATACAAACAGAAAATATCATAAATCGAATTGAGAATGATCTTCAAGAATCTTTAAAATTACTCAAACAATATAATGAAAAGTTTGACTTGGATAAGTCCGATTTAAGCAATGATATATTTAGCAATAATTCAGATCATTCTTGTAAATTGTCCACGATGAATAATTGTGTTAGAGATGAGAATAAAGAACTTTCAAATGAAGACCTAGATGATACACCTGTTTATAATTTTAACAGAAATGATATCATAAGGAAAAATTTTTTCAACAAAAATGAGAATTTAAGTGAAAAATTAAGAAAATTAGGCCAAATAAATAAAAAAAATTCGATATCTGAAACGAGTAAGTTGATTGAGGAGTCTCCACAAATAACTCATAGAGACTTGAATTCACCGGTAATTAGAAAATCAAATCAGAGGCGAAACAGTTTCGATCAAGCTGCCTTTACTGAATACACTCGACCAACAACTTTGACTAAATCTTCAACGGCACAGTTTAATAATATTAGCTCTGAAAAAACCAAAATAGACATTGAGTGCAAACAATTAGATTCTGGATTTTGGAATTACGATGAGCTGAATGATTTAAAGCAGAAATTTATGTCATTGTTAGGTGATTCAAATAAGCCAGTACAAGAACTAAAAAATCATAATGTAAGTTCAATTATGTCTTTTTTTAATATGTTGAATTTTTTTTTGTTATTATAAAATTGTACAAACAAATTTTAAATTTTTAAGAGAAAATCCTTAAGGAATATTATTTTTAAAAATAATAACTATAAGCGCAAATCATATCAATATAAAATTTATTTATTTTTCATTGTGTGTTTTTTTTTTTTAATTTTTTGTTTGCTTAAGTTTAAGATTAAAGTTTAAATTTTATTTTTAAATTCAAATTGAAGCACACAAATATATTTTTTAAATTTTCATTAATACAAAAGTTTTGAACAATTGAGATTGTTTTTTCAATATCTCTTTAAATCATGCGGAATTTTAGATAAAAGGATCAAAATAAAAAATAACATATTTTGTTTTATAGAAAAGATTGTTAATTATCAGGAACATATTTTCGCGGTAATGACTACTGATTCATAGACTGAAATTTCACGTTTAACACGGTTCATTCAAAAAAACTCAAATGAAAACTAGATATTAAGGATAAAATTCAAGAATTGTTCATAAAAGCAATTCACATTTCAAATTAAAAGAAAGTAATTCAAGTTTGATATATAGTAAAACAGGGTAATCATATTAAGAGTTAATTTGGTGAATTTCCCAAATTTCTCTTAAAATTTAGACGAAGTATGTCCTAGTTGCATACCATTTTATACATCTCTTGAATAATTCTTTGACTAAATATATTTAATATTTGACTTCTACGTGGTTACCTTAGGATGTGAATAGAATTAACAAATTAACCGGGTCACCATATTAGTCCGTTTTATTATATCTAAAAAAAAATTAATTTTTTTTCTTTTTTTGAGGAAAAAATACGCGAATATTAACGGGATAATTGTTTCAGTGCACTCAAAAACGTTTCATCGAATTTAAAATAGGTTTTAATGCTCTTAATAAAGCTTTGAAACCCACTTCTTTATTTACAAACCAAAAAAACTTTTCAGTATAAAGCATTTTTTTTAATTCTAGCAAGAAATGAAATGGACCCTTGAAAAAACAACATACACGATTTTTTTAGAAACAACACCTTAGTGGATCCTGATAATTTTATCAAAGACTAACTTTCATATAAGGTAGAAGCTACAAAATGATATATTTTTTTGATACCTTGGAAGGCTTTCTCATGTAATTTTTTAATATATAAACCGTAAATTCTTTGAAAATCTAAATATGATTTTTGAAGAGAGCTCGTCGAGATCTATCAGAATATGTGGTTTGCTATGTGGATGTAGAGGTGAAAATAAGGGGGTGCTGTGGGGGTGTCTATGTTGAGTTTTACAAAATATTAAAAAATTACATGAAAAAGCCTTCCAAGGTATCAAAAAAATATATCATTTTGTAGCTCTAGGCCTCTTCTACCTTATATGAAAGTTAGTTTATGATAAAATTATTAGGATCCATAAAAAACACTAAGGTGTTGTTTCTAAAAAAATGGTGGATGTTGTTTTTTCAAGGGTGCAATGAAATCAACTTTTATCTTGAAGCTTTAATTTATACTTTAAGAGAAGAGTTACTATTAATAATGTGGGAAATTATCTAGAGATTATAGCCTTTTGAACAAAAATGATAATATAAGATGTTCTACTTTATTGAACTGATTAGCTTCGTAAAACTATTAAATTTAATGATATTAGTCTCTCCATATTTTCATCCGATAATCGAATCTTTTTAAACGATTTTCCATGTTTCTCAGAAAATTTCAATTAAGTCTTTTATCACGAACCATGACGAAAGGAAAAAAAATCAAATTAAATTATATTTAAAAATAACAAAAATTTAGATAAATCGAAAGAGTTATTTTCGAACTGACTCTTTATTCATATCAAGGATCAATTATATTTACATTAGAAATTCAAAAAAAAATCAGTAATCAAATTTTTTAGCTTTCAATAAATTTCTTATGCAACTGCTTAACCTATTTTAATTTCGATCAAACATTATCTGTAAATATTTAAGTTACTTGGGTACTGTCGAAACAAAGTATTTACATTAAAACAAAAAACAGAAAAAAAAGCTTAATAGAATTTTTCTAGTTTTTGATATAATTTTTTTCAAGTAAAAACTTATCCTCTAATTCATTAAAACCTTTTATAGCTTTTGAAACAAAGTTTGTTTGTTCGATTTTTTTAATATAAAAACAAATTATAAAAATTTCTTTTAACATTTGGTATACAAAAATTCACATTCTCAATTTTAAAAAGATGAAAAAAAATTTTTAATTTTATTTGTTAAGATTCAAAGTAGTAGAGATTTTTGCTGTGTGGTAGACAATCAACCAAATCGTTTATCTTCAATGTCTTTTGTAGCTCTTGATAATAAACCAATATCAAGTACAGAACAATTAAAAATTGAGTCATTTTACCGTAGCTTCGGCACTAGTTTATTTATATCACAATCATGCGCAAGTTTATATACTGTACAAAATTCTAAAATACGGCCTCAAACAAACAACGAAACAAATATTAGAATATCAATTGCAACAACACATTCAATACAATTTAATTCTGATTATTCAAGTACAAATTCAGAAATAAATCACGAAATATTAAAAGACATAATGAATAATAGACATCAAAGTTATGTACCTATATACCATCGTGGTGTACCTTTATGGCTATTTAATTCAGGTAAAAATCCCCATCGACCGATTCGACAATTAAAATTTACTTTAGCAGAGAAAGGTACTGGTTTTATTTTGTGGCAAGATAGAATCGATTCAAATTCAGATTTCAATCTTTATTTAATGAAAAAAAATGATAATTCTATTCACAATGTTTCATCCTATTTTGACAGTTTAAACCTAATTAACGAAATTAAACATGAACAAATAGAATCAATGATAATGACCTTCAAAGCATCAGATAAAAAGACAACTGTTTTTATGAAATTTGATCTTAATACAGAGACTATAAAGTTCTATGAGTTTTATAAGCGCTTGATCAAAAACGTGGTCATCGATACAAAACAAAGGACTAAGTCTTTACCCGTAGGAGTTGGAAATGCAAATTCGTCAACAAAATTAAAGCGAAATTCACAAAATAGAAATGTCAGTTTTTATAATTATGATTATAATTTGTTAGATAGTGGATCTAGTCCAAATAAATCCAAATATAAACGACAATCTTGTCAAATTGTACCCGAAAATGAAAAAATAAAATTCAAAAGAATTACCAAAAATGACATATCTAATCCTTGTAATTATAAACATATAATTAGTTTAAAATTAAGCGATAAGAATTTACACTATACATTGTCTAAATTATTGCCCAATACAATAGATTCTAATATTTCCTCGCCAAGTTCTATTGGAAATAAATCTATAATATCACCATGTTATTCTGTTTGTTCTTCATCGCCACCAATTACTCCATTGATGGCAAATGAATTCTCAATTCAGCAAAGTTCACGTTCATCATTTAATCAAGATACTTCGAATGATCAATCTACTTCAAGTTTATCGAATTCATCACTTTCTACAATACTACCTCCTCCGTTATTAGGTGTTTCTAATTCAAGTAAATTCTTTGAACTAAACTCGTATAACCATAAAGTATCTAAGCAACGAACAGTTAAATAGTTATTCATAGAGAGTTCATTAAATTATATTTGTACCATCAATGTGTAGAACCTTTTGATTTATTTATTTCAAGTTAAATGGTTGAATTTTAAATCATATATAAACCTTAACCGAATAGAGTATTCTTTATATTTTGTAAATTTTATGAATTTTCTTAAGATTTTTGTGATGTTTAGTGTTATTTAAAAAAATTCAATTTCAACAACAAAAATGTTTTCAATGTAATTAATTTAAATGTTTAAAAAATTGTTTATTAAAAAAATAATTATTCTATCTGTTTTTTTTAAAATAAAATTTAATAAAATAAAAGTAATATAACTCAAAGTCAATTTTTTTATGTCGTTAAATTGGATTCATAATATTTGAATTTTATAAATATTTAAACATTTTTTAAATAAAAAACCGTCATGAAAACTATTTTGTTAACCAATAATTCCACCATTTTTTCATTAAAAAATTTTTGGAAAAAAAAACGCGAACAAAAAAATTTTGGCTAACAAATATTATATTTAGAAAACAGAATAAATATTTTTGAAAGAATTTTTTAGAATACCGTATACCCTTGCAAATAAGCCCGTGCCTTTAAACCCTGAAATTCGGGTTAGTCCCACGGGCTATCGATCCCATGAAAGAAAGGCCTTAATTTTTCGACCATGCACATAAACCTGGTTTTAACTTTCGAAAATTGGAAATAGATGTCTTCGCCTTTAGAAAGCGAAGATAAAAAGCGAAAGTGAAAGGTGATAATTTTCACTTGCGAGAAGGTGAAAACAAAGGTGAAAGGTGATTTATTTCGTCTTTTAAAAGATTTCATCGATTATAAAGTTTTAATTTTTTTTCATTTAAAACTAATTAATTTAACAGCAACTCAGGGAGATTAGAGTGAAATAAAAAAAAAACTATTTTAAAAAATCTTTTAAAAATATTCATTTTATTTTCCATTCAGTCTTCCAAAACTCTTGAAAAATTAATTGGTTGAAAATAATCAGCTTCCACATTCGCTTTTATGCAAGCGAAACAATCGCCTTTCACTTTCGTTTTCACCTTCTCGCAATTGAAAATAATCACCTTTTACTTTCGCTTTTTATCTTCGTTTTCGAAAGGCGAAGGTGAAGGCGAAATGCGAAAAAAATCGCCTTCCGTTGCATGTGTGCATGGTCGAAAAATTAGGGCCTTTATAACATGGGATCGACGGTACGTAGCCCGTGGTGCTAAATCCGACATCAGTAAGTTCACTCCTATAACCTTTATCATTATATCTTCTTTAGCTTTATGAATTACTGCTCTCTGATCTTTTGGCTTTTGCGAAATCTTCTTTTTCCAAAACAAAGAAAATTTGCAAGATTTGTTACACTTTTTAAAAGATTTTTTTTTCATGCTGAAAAGGGACGAGTTTTGAATTTTCAGATAATCAAATAATTGATATGAGAAAATTTTTTATTTTTTTAATGGTGTGCTCAGTATAAAGGATCATTAAACATCGACTAAGTCCAATAAAGTTAATTATTAAAAATTGGTTTTTAAACTTTTAAGAAATCAAAAATCTATGAGATTGTGGTGGATTTTTCATAGATATTGAAACTCCTTGCTTCGAGTAAATATTTGTTATATGGATCTGTATTGATTGATATAAAATCAAAAGATAGTTCAAAAAAATATTTTTTATTTATGTAATATCTAGAAAATTAACATTAAAAAAAATTTGAAATCACCAAAAGATTACCAAAAAAAAATTGCTAAATCAAAATCATCTTATAATTAATTGTAATGAACAATATATAATCTTGACTATTAAATTTTCCCCAAAAAATGATTATAACTAGTATAAAATATAAAAAAAAAAACGCATTCATTAAAAAATTAAAAATCTTTAATTTATTTATAATTTAAGACAAAATCTATTTAGATTTGAAAAATATGTACAATTAAGAAAAGTATCAAACCATCTAATTAAAAGTCCTTCGTTAAAAAAATTTTACTTTAAAAAAATAGACTCAAACTTGTTCAAATTAAGCAAAATATAATCTTGTAAACTTGTTGGCAAAACTTTTTCCAATTTAAAAACACTATTTAAAATTGACTTGCTATGATTGACTTTATTCAGGTGTTGTCTTAAGGCTTTTCGTGATAGTTCTTTTAAAGTAAATGGATTTTTGAGTCTATATTCAATCAAGTCAATTACTTTAGGATATTTTTCGACGACTTTCTGTGGATAGTTGCGCTTTTTAACCCATTCTTCTTTATTAAATGATATACCAGCTTCGAGTAACAATGAAATTATACTCGCTGGCGCATTACTATTTATCAAAGCATTAAATAGTGAATTACCAAGCCTGTCTATATTTTCTAAACCACAACCATTTTTTAGCATTTCAATACACATTTCATAATTTGAATTTAGAATGTAAGTAAAAAGAGGCATTTTTCCAGTTACTTCACAAATATTCATAGATGCACCGTTATCTAATAAAAGTCTACCAACTGGTATATTACGGCACATATGTAATGGTGTCTCGCCTAGTCTATTCACAATGTTAACATTAGTTTGGCCATTTAAAATTAAATTTTCAATTATTTTGATTTTTGAGACTGGTACTAATTGCTTATTAGAACTGAAGTCTAAACGGTTTCGATTACGTTCGTTTTGAATATTGTTTAAATTGCTTAATATGACAGCATAATGTAAAAGTGATCCGACTCTATCATCAATAAAATTTACGTCGAATTTCATTTGTTGTCCTTCAATATGTTCCAATAATATTCTTGTAAAAAATTTATAATTTAGATTTGAGAATAATCAAAAAAGACTAAAAGAAGTCTAAGTTTAAATTAGTGCTCTTAATTCAAAGAATAAGTGAATAAGGTAGCCCCCTAAAACACTAAACTTTCCAAAAATACAAATTTACTGATCCCTTATTTTCAGAGTAAATAGACAAAAACCTAAGAAAGTGTTATCAATCGATAGATCTTGAACTCTACTTTCTTTAAAACAAAAGTTTTTTTGTTATTTAAATTAAAAATTAAAAAACACTCAACTGACCCACAGTTTTTTATTTACTTATTGCTTTATTTTTCAGAGCAGTTTTATTCAAAATGATCAAAGATTTTAGGAATGATCCCAATATAATTAGGCTACTTTATACGTTATTATTGATTTTGAATATGCTGTAAGTGCTTGAAATCAGACATTAACTTCATCGAAAAGGTTCAACAAAGAACAATAAAGTCAATTCGAAGTTATTTTT
This sequence comes from Brachionus calyciflorus, assembly GCA_002922825.1. Taxonomy (NCBI): domain Eukaryota; kingdom Metazoa; phylum Rotifera; class Eurotatoria; order Ploima; family Brachionidae; genus Brachionus; species Brachionus calyciflorus. Next base: position 1,501,698 of record NTPY01000885.1, on the reverse strand, counting down.
CTAAATTATAAATGGCTTTAAAAATGTTTAAATGATAAACAACTTTAGACATTTGCAGAGAAATAAGTATAATTCTAAAATGATTAACAAAGAACTTTAAAAATTGATCTTCACATTTTAATTTTGTCTCAAACAGAGTAGTCAATGATTGGAATAGCTTCCTAAAAACATTGTTGAAGCAAATTCATTAATTTTTCAAAGCCAGACTTGATGAATGGTTTTGATATGAACTGTCATAGCCGGACGGCTCTACTCTACACGGTCGTGTATTTTTACTACTATTAAAATTAATAAATAAAAATACTTACTTAAAGATTTCATAATTAGAGCATTTTATAGCTTCAAGTAAATAATCTCGCAATTTGCTTTGTAAAGAAAATCTTTTTGTAAATAAATAAACAATATGAGAATTTCCATTTTGAATAGCCTTGTCCAAAGCAGTCTGATTCTTTAGATCTAATAAGTTTTCGTTCACTTCATATTTAAATAAGAGTTTGATTATCTCAACTAAATTCAAACTACATGCCCAATGTAACGCTGACATACTAAACGAATCTGTCTTATTTACCTTGGCATTATTTTTTAGCAAAACTTCGCATAAATTTTCGTTTCCTTAATTTATCAAAAAAAAAAAAGTTAAAATTAATTTCAAAGAAAAAATATTGAATAATTTTACCATGTCTTGTTGCTGTAATCAAAGCTGTTTCAAAGCTATTAAAATGCTGATCCAATGGCCATTGATAATTAAGATAGCTTAATCTGTTAACATCAGCACCATGTTCAATTAACTTTTCTAAAATTGTTTGGCTATCTTTTTTTGAACCATTTTTTAATTTAGATTGCTTTAATTTTAAGTTAAATACTTTCAGATTTCAGAATTGAAAAAATCTTCTTCTGAAAGTATTTTAATTCTAAACTAGTAATTACTATTCAAAACAGCCAATGTAATGTAGGAAATTTGATTATCAAAAAATTCATTGTTGACCAGGTTAAAGCTTTCTAGAATTCGTGTTGCCTTTGCCAAGTGATTGTATCTAATTGCCAAATAGAGATCTTTTCCAGTATATGCCATTTTATTCTAAAAAATTTAAAAAAAAAATTAATTACCAATAGACACACAAAAACCCCACACAGAAACTCAATGATATTAAATTTTTATAGAATGAAAAACTCTTTTTATATAAAATTTTTTTTAATGAAAAAAAAAAGAATTACTATTAAATAAAACAACCTAGTTGACCCAATTTATCATTGATGAATTTTTTCAAAATAAGATCTTTATTTTGTGATATATGACAGTAGTTAAATATGCTTATTTTCTTAGAAATTGCTCAAAAAAGAAAAAAGAAAACTAAAAAGTTTAGAACGATTTTGAAAAGATACTTAAACTTGAAAAAGAAAAAAGACTGCGCAAATAAAAAGCGAATGTTTTGAAAGTTGAATTTTCGTAAAAAAAATTATTTTAATAAATAATTATGTATTACAAATAATTCACATTTTTAATTCGTGATTATTTCGAATTATGCATTAAAGGATATTGCAATTTTTTATTGTTCATTCTATTTTTCTTACCAGTATCCTTCTGTAAATTATTTAAAATTAAATCAAGTCCATTCAGAATGACTAATCAAAAAAATATCTTGATTTTTGATCAACTTTTCTTCAACAAATTTTTTAATATTACCTAGAGCTAATTTTTTATATGCATAAATAGAGGTTAATATAAAAAATTTCTACTCTACACCCAAATTTAAAAAATATTTAGAAGTATAAAAAAAATGAGAAATTTATTAGTTTACAATTGCTATAAAAATATTCTCAAACGTAGTTTGAGTCTATCTACTGGACTCAAAACTGATAGGCTAGTTAGTATCTATAATGAGGAGCATAGACGAAGTTTAACACAACCAGAAGCATATTGGGAGGATAAGAAAAACCTTATAGAATGGTTTAAAGAACCAAAGCAAATATTAAACAAATCGAATTCACCTTTTGAAAAGTGGTACGATGATGGTGTTCTTAATGCCACTTATAATTGCTTAGATGTCCATGTTAATAATGGATTTGGTGATCAAGTAGCGCTTATACACGATTCACCATTAACTGGGGTTATTGAAAAAATTACATACAAAAAACTTTTAGATGAAGTAAATTATTTATTTCTTATTGATTCAAAATTTTAAATTCGTTTCTTAAGGTTTCTAAATTTGCTGGAGTTTTAAGTAATAATGGTGTTAAAAAAGGCGATCGTGTTTTGATTTATATGCCAATGATTCCTCAAGCTGTTGTTGCTATGTTAGCTTCAGGTATTAATAAATAAACTTATTAAAAAAAAATTAATTTTATGCTATCTTAAAAAAAAAAGCTAGAATAGGAGCTATTCATTCACTTGTATTTGGTGGATTTGCTTCGAAAGAGCTATCAGTTAGAATTAATCATGCAAAAGTGATTTATTTTTTCATTATACCAAGCTTGAGCACAAGTTAAGTCATTTCTTTAGCCTAAAGTAATAGTTTCAGCAAACACTGGAATTGAACCTGGTCGCTTGATAAACTATAAAGAATTATTAGATGCAGCTGTAGAGCTATCTCAACATAAGCCGTTTAAATGTATATTTTATAATCGCAAAATGGTAATAATATTTTTTAAATTTTTTTATTTTATCTTGAGCTAATAATTTTTTAAGTTTCCAGAAGCTGATTTCAAGAACAATAGAGATTTATATTTGAATTATGATAGAGAAGTTGCTAATGCTAAACCGCATGACTGTGTACCAGTTGAAGCAAATTTTCCACTTTATTTGTTATACACTAGTGGAACGACAGGTTTTCCAAAAGGTATATAAGGATATTTAAAGTTAAATAAAATTAAGTGTATAATTTAAAATTATATTAGGTGTAGTACGTATGACAGCTGGCTACTTAATAGCTTTAAAAAATTCATTGTTAAATATTTATGGTGTGGATCCCGGCGAGACATTTTGTGCTTTTTCTGATCTTGGATGGACCGTAGGTCACTCTTTTACTTGTTATGGACCTTTGGTAGCTCGAAATACTAGTGTTTTATACGAGGGTAAACCTGTCGGAACTCCTGATGCTGGTGCATGGTTTAGGGTGATGTCTGAGCATAAGGTTGTGAGCATGTTTGGAGGTACTAAATTTTTAAAGAAAAAAAGAAGATTCTTTTGAAAATTTAAGTATTTTAAAGCTCCTACTGCTATTAGAGCAATTAAGCAACATGATCCCGAAGCTAAACTTGCCAAAAAATACCCACTCAAACAGTAATTTACTTTAATAATCGAAAAAAAGAATTATTTTGTTAAATTTTCCTATTCTATCAAGCTTAAAATACATGTTTTTTGGAGGAGAACATTTCGACCATGAGACTATGCATTGGATAAGAAATGTTGTTAATGTACCTGTTTTTGACCATTGGTGGCAAACTGGTAAATAAAATCAATTAAAATTTTTTTGAAAAACTTAAATAATTTTTTTTGTTAAAGAGACTGGTCATCCGATAACTGCCATGTGTTCAGGTTATATGTCAAAACAGGAAATGCAAACTGTGCCTGATGGTGTTACAGGAAAAGCAGTCCCAGGATACGATAGTAAGATATTTGACAATTTATTTTAAAAAAAGGAGAAATTCATTTTTTCCAATTGCATAGTTAGGATTTTGAAAGATGATTTAACTGAGGCAGGACCAAAAGAACTAGGCAGAATTGTAATCAAACTTCCATTACCGCCGGGAACAATGTCAACATTATGGGAAAATGATGAGTTATTCAAAAAGACATATTTTGAAAAATTTCCAGGTTATTATGATACTGCTGATGTAGGCTATAAGTGTGAAAATGGATTTTTATCTGTCATGTCCAGGGCTGATGATGTAATAAATGTTGCTGGTCATCGTATTTCAAGCTCTGCAATCGAAGAAGTAAATTTTTTTTAAACAAGCTTTTCTTTATTCCTGACAAAAATCTTTCAGGCTAAGAACAAAATAGAAATATTTAATTTTAAGAATGAGAATTTTATAAACTTAATATAATCTAAAAAGAAGTAGTATATATAACTTTAACAATAACATTAGTCTCTTAATTATTTCAATTGTTCTTCTTTGAACTTTGGTAACCATGAAACAAACCAACCATTTTTAAAATTAAAAAAATTCGATTGGAAGCTGCACTTTCAAACTTAAATACAAAAATTTTATTTTGTTTAGCAGAAATTCATGAGTTCAAATTTTGTGCGATTCATAAATAAATCAAAAATAGTGGAAACTGTACTTCGATTTACTTTGGTTATATATTTGTTTCTGTAAATTTGGAGGTTAATTATAACAATAAATAAATAAAGAAAAGTGCGCTTAATATTTTGAGTAGAATTTCAAAAATCGATTTTTTTAGGCTATTTTAGAGCATGAAGAATTGTCAGAATGTGCCGTAGTCGAATTAGCTGATAAACTAAAAGGCGCTATTCCATTTGGATTTTTAGTTAGAAATATCAGTAATTTTTATTTGTTCTGATACTCAATTAAAATTATAAATTTTATGTTTTTAAAATAAAGACTCAAAATCAAGCGAGAAAGAAATTGTCGAAAAATGCGTAGCAAAAGTAAGAGAATTAGTTGGGCCTGTAGCATTTTTCAAACAAGCTGTTGTAATTGAAAAACTTCCGAAAACTAGATCAGGTAAAATTGCACGTAACACGCTAAAAGCTATGATAAACAATAAGCAATTTACAGTAAGAATAATGTTTTTAATATCAAATATATAAATCAAATGTCTGAATTGTTTTAACCTAATTTTAAGATTCCAGTAACAATTGAAGATCCAAATGTGTATAACAAAATCAAACAATCTTTAATTAATCACGGTTATTCAAACGTCAGTGGTCCAACAATATAAGAAATTTTTTTTCTTAAATATTTGATTTTTAGGCTTAGATTATTTTACTCAAATTTTTTTTCAATAAATGTTTTTTACCTTTTGTAATAATTTATTCCAACCTGAGCTAAAAATGATTTAATAACTTTTTTTTTTCAAATAAACTTTAAGTAAATTAGGTTAAAAATTAAGGATCTATAAAAATGATTTAAAATAAGGGTTCGGGATATTCGTGTAAAATACAAACGTCTCATAAATAATCTCGAAAACTTTCAATAGTTACCTTAGTAACGGTTACTTTTCTCAACAAAGTGAAGGTTTATATTTTTTGAATTATTTATTTAAGTTGAGAAAATAAATAATTAAGAAATTTTAATATTGCCGAAGAAGACTGAGCAGTTTTTTTTTTAACTTTTTCAAGAAAAATATTTTTTAAAATTTTTTACTAATCAAAAAAAGAAAGAAAAAAAGTCCAATCCTGGATAAATTAAGAGATTTAATTAATAAAAACCCCAACATGGTTCAGTCGTCTGGTAAGAGTTAATTTTATTCTTAAAGTTAATTTTCGGACAGATTTCGTTTTGATAATACGGTTTTTTTTTAATTTTTATTTTGCGAAAAATTAATCTAATGTAGACTCATATAAGAATTCAAGGCTTTCTATTTTTTCAATTAACTTTCAAGATAAAAAAATGTAAGGTTTATGTTATTTTTTAAATTATTTACAAATACACAAATAAAGCACAACAACAAAATATTTAAAGAAAAAAATTTCACTGATTATTCCAAACAATTTGACAAAATACTAAACATCTATCCCAATGCTTCATTTCAGCTTTTCCTACTGATTATTTTTATTATTTTTAATTTTTCTGCTAATTACTAATTGTTTCCTGGTTAAAATTCCTTTTAGCATAAACACAATTGAAGTTATTTTTCCAATTCAGTAAGAATTCTAATTGTTATTGGATAGTTTACTAAAGACATTACTCTCTTTTTCTATTCCCTTCTAAAAGGAAGGAATTTAAAACAAAATATATTGAAAAGTTCCAGAAGCTTAATAATGACGATAATAATAAAATCTCTATCGAGCCATAAAAAAAAACACAAGGAAATTTGAGTTTATTTTATTTGTTATTTTATTGGAAAAATCCTTAATAAAAAAAATTCAAATTGCGTGTTGTTTCACAAAATCTTTAAAATATTATTAATATTTAAATAAAATATTTATTTGTTTTTTTCTTCTAAAAAAGCACCACTTTAGATATATTTGAGTATAAAAAGTCTTCAAAAATTATTTTCAACTTTTAGTGAAAATTCTAAAACTTTCGTGCCTCTAACATCATCATATACTAATAAATATCAAAAATGAAACAATTTAATTAGTTTGTCTTATTTTTTTTTAATTTTTAAGTGCCTTTAGAGCGACCAGATCCACCTGTTGTCGGCAAAGTGACTCACTTCAGCATTGAATTGATATGGATGCATCTTAAAGAAAAATTACCGCAAACAGAACGGTTTAAATTTGTACTCCAAGAAGCAGATAAAAATAAAAAAGAATGGGGACAAGTCTACGCGTAATTTATTTTTTCAAAAACTTATATGCCCCAAACGATAAAAAAAATCACATTTATTTTCTCATTACTAGCACTGCATGTAACTTGAAATATATTAATCCGGTCTTTTTTTTCTAAAACTTTTTAATCTTTTTAAAAGTCATGCTAATTTTCGCAATCCGACACAAAATTCCCAGCTAATATTTTTTTCATATGTCACATAGAATTATATTTTTTGCATGTTTTTTAATACAAGTATATAAAATGCATCAGCTCATAAAAATTATCATGCAAAATTAAATAACTATCTATTCGAAAAACTTTAATTGAATTCTTTTTTAAACAGATAGCATTATCTACTTACCTCAGAGATTATCTCGTTTATTTTGCCCATAAACAATAAGAAAGGAACCAAATCTTTTTTTCAAAAGGACTTTTCTACGACGCCATAAATTCAGTACTTAGATATTTAATTTATTTGATTACCACATTTTGGCAATTATTTATTTGTAACATTTTAAAACAAAATTTATTATCTATCCAATTTTAACTAAATTAAAAATTTGATTGTATTAATGAAAAAAGCTATTTAATGTATATTTAATAAAAAAGAGCTTTGGGTGTTTAAGCTTGAACTAATTACAATATTTATTAAAATATTTCTTATTTCAAATACTTCATTACGTTTGAATGTACTGCAAATATTCTGCTAGGATCCGGCATTCTTCTTTCTAAAAAAAAATTTTGTTTATAATTTTTTTTTTTTTTGGTTATTAAGTATTATACTGAATAACTTAATAGCATTTAATAGAAAAGTAATTAAATATTATAATTCAACTCTTAAGTGTTTTATATTTTTCAAAAATAAAAATTAAAAAAGCTTTTCAAATCTCCTAGAAAGCTTTTCTTATTATTTTTTGACTATTTATAAGAATTTCCTGATTCGAAGTTGGTTTTAATTCTGCAAAAATACATGATTATTTCCTACAGTAGAAATTTTTCTGGTTGATACTGAAATTTCGGCGTAAATTTCATGTCAAAGCTGAAAGGCTATTTTCTGTCTCTAAAGTGTCTTAAACTTTAGACTGTACAAAATTCTTATTAAATTAAATGAGTTTTTAAATATATGATGATTATCTAAACTTTAATTTTATTTTGAAGGGGTTATGGCTTTACAAAAGTAATCGAATCTCTTGAACCATTTACTGAATACAGTTACAGGCTTTGTGTAATTGGAGCAAATAACGAAAGAAGTGAATATAGTTCAGTTTGCACCGTAAAAACAACAAGTATTTTATTTCTTCTATAATATATGATCCATAACAGATTTTATTATTAACGAATATTTATGATTAGACATAATAATTAAACATTAAATAGGGTATTAATTTAATAAATTTCCATTTATGGAAAAAGAAATATTAGGCTGATTAAGTGAGGGTAAATAAATAAAATAACTTAGCTCTGAAGTTTCATGAAAAATTCTTATAATTTTTATATTTTCCTATTGAATAATTTTAAAAATTTATTATGGATTATCCATTTAGTTTTGATCATTTTTAAATTATTTAATTAAAATATCGCAGAAGAGCCTTTGAACGGAGAAGCACTACATAAAGCGATCATATTGGATAGAAAGAGCGACGTAGAGAAAATTTTAGATACACCTGATGGTCCAAGAATAATTGAAATTCCTGATAAATTTGGAAATTTACCTCTTCAAATCGCAGTAAATAGAAATAATTTAGAGTAAGCTTTAAATTTGAATCTTTCAAAAGTATATTTTGCAAAAGTTAAAATTTTTTTCAGGATGGTCGAAACACTTATTTATAAAGGAGCTTCTGTGAATGCGCAAAATGAAAGTGGCAAAACGGCACTCATGTTAGCTGCTTTTTCTGGTAAATTAAGTGTTCTAAAAGAGTTACGAAATAATGGCGCTTCCTATGAAATTAAAGATAAATCAGGCTGTAGTGTTTTACACTATGCAGTCGATGGAGGAAATTTAGACTGTATACAATATTTATTAATGGATGGCTTCGATGTAAATATTAAAGATACAACGAGTGGTTGGACACCACTAATACGGGCAGCTAGTGTTGGAGGAAGTAAAGATGTGGCAGAACTCTTGATAAAGTACAAAGCTGATTTGAATATTTTAGACAGCGAAAATAAAAGTGCATTAATGATTGCCGTTATAAATGGAAATCAACCATTCGTTCAGGTTCTTGTAGAAAATGGTGCAGATTTGAATATAACAAATGAATATGGTAAGACTGCTTATGAAATGGCGGTTGCGATGGACAGAAGAGTAAGATTAAAAATTAATCACTTTACAATTTTATTTTTTAATTTTTTTGTTTTAAGAGAGTTGTTAAATTTTTTGATGAATATTTTGAGAAACAAAAAGGATAAGATAATTGGGGATTAATTTCGTATCAAAAAATTTGAAAAGCCATTTTATAATATTTTTTATTTGTTGATTTTTTTAAAATTAAATTGTAGAGCTTCTTTTTTTAGAATAAAAATTTTGGATAAACATAAAAATTGTTCACGAACTTTTTTTTGTCGAAAATTGGTCAAAACAAAATATAATAGAGATAGCTTTAAAATGATGCGAAGACGGTCAAGAAAGTCTCTTTAGCTAATTGCTCCTGCTTAGCAGAAGAAAGTAAGAATTTTTTAAAAATACAGAATTGATACTGTCGCAGATTTCGGGTGGTATTTCTAAGGAAAATTGAATTACAGAAAATTTTTTAAAATTTTTGTATAGATCTTAGTTATTTCGGATCTCTTAATTCGACTAAGTTTTTAATCTAAGAACTAAGACTATAAGTCTTATTTGATTAGTCTTTATGGAAGTTTTTTTTTTCTAAGTATAACTATTTCTAAGTAGGACTTTTTAGAAATAGAGATAAGAGTCATTTAAAAGTTTTTTATTCGACATAAAATAATTAAAAAACAGAAAATATTCTTAAAAAAATTATAAAAACATTTTTTTTCAATTTCCATTCTCGATTTTGTTTTCGCTAAGCAAAAGCGAACTGTAATAAGTAGAAACGAGTATTTGAAATGATTTCTTATGCTGTGCTTCATCTATTGAATATTTTTTAAGAGTTTCAACAATCTTTCCGAACTTTTCATTTCTCAAATAATCGAATAGATCTTGGCTCTGGTCAATTTTAAATCCTAAATCATATTTGAATGTTAATTCATCAGAAGGTTCTAAGTCATCGATTAAAAATGCTATTATTTTCGTTTTTTGCTCGCAAGCTGTTGAGTATTCAGCTCTACATTTTAACGATTTTTTATACGATTTACTCCAAAAGCAAACAAAAAGAAAGGAATGTGTCAAAGCGGCTAACGAATCATCGAATAAATTAATATTTTCATATTTATAAAGCTGATCGTACCAAACTCTTAAGCCCGATTGTTTAAAACGATTATAAAATCTTTCTACGTCATTAATTTGATTTTTATGGTACGACAAATAAATGTCGTAATAATGAAACTTTATTAAATCTTGGTTCAAATTCATTTTCTTTCTAAATAATTTTACAATAAAAAAGCAATTTTACTTTTCGTATCATTTAAATAATAGGTTTAAGATAAGTTTAATGAGTAAAAGTAAAATAAGTTTTTTAAATGAATAATTTCTTATTTTTTAATAGAAAAAATTTATTTGAAACTTAAAAAAATTTATCTTATAAAAATGTTTATTTGCATCTATAAAATTTAAAGTTCGATAAGGCCTAGAACTCTAAAAATTATGACAAATTTTTAATTTTCTTGTAATCAAAAAATTTGATATTATATCACACCCTGAGTTTGCAGTAGATAATGTTCGTTTTTGGGGTTTTTGAAAAAAATTTAAAATAGATTTATTGTTTTTATCAGTAGCTACTGCAACGGATAATTTTGATTGCTTATTTGATTTAGCTCCTCGTTTTGCTTCTTTTTTTGGTGCTTGTTCATTCTCTTCAGTTACGTCGACGATTTCTTCATCGCCGTCTTCACCATCTTCAAAAGCATCAGGCCTTAATTAAAAAAGTTATTAACATTAATAAAATTCATATGGCCAGATTTTTTTTCTATTTTTCATTATCAAAATTTTTTTACTACTCATTCTAAAATTTTTAATTACGCAATTTATTTTTAAAAATTAAAATAGAAAAAAATCTTTTTGTGTCTTTATTTAACTACCATTTAACAGCTACGCAAGATTTTTTTATTTTAAGTGCTGCTGTCGACCAACTGAACCTTACTAATTTTACAAAACCAAAAACATTATTTAAACTAGCGTCTAAAAATTTCTTCGTCATAGGATCTGCAAAAGAAATTTGTTTTCATTATTTGTTTGTGATGAATTAAAATTTTAAAAGTCTAACCTCCGGGATATCCTGATCCGTACTCTTTAAGATTACAATTTTCTGTAAAATTCCAATTTTTGAGTAAAGTATCTCTTGTTACTTTAGCACATATACTAGCAGCTGATACACATGGGTAAATAGAGTCAGCCTTTTTTGAAACTTTAATTTTGAGTTTAGGAAATCTTTTAGACAATTTAAGCTCATATTTTCCTGGATCACCAACCGTATCTAAGTAAACGTGAGTTATTTTAAGACCTTCTTGGTTATATAATGTATCAATAAGTGACATGGCAGTGTCATGGGATAACTCATTTAAGTTATATTTTACCCTAAACAAAAAAATCAAGAAACTTTTTTAAAAAATATTAATATTTGTTTTATACCTGCCAAGCATACCAGTTGATATAGCATTTGGAGACAATGATTTGACAGCAAAACCACAAAATTTATTTTCTTCATTGATTTTTTCGAATATGTTTTCTCTATCTTTTTCGCTTAATGACTTTGAATCTAAAGATAATTTTTTTAGAGAGCGCATTTCTAAATTTTTTAAATAAGGTAGATTCTAGGTAGAACGAAAATGGTGATAAATCTTGTGTAATTTTAATCAAATATGATAAAAAGAAAGGGTATTTTTAGGGTCGACTCTTTCATTATTTCAGGAATCTATGAGTAATAGATTTAATTCAATTTTTCAAATTCTAATTAATCAGTCTTTAAAACAAATTCTATTTTAAAGAAAGTTTTTTAATGTATAAAAATGGGTTATCACTAAAACACGGAAACGGAACAATAGAACCGGAATTTGCGATACCTATAATACGGAATTTGACTACCGGAACAGGTCCGTAAAACACGGAACTAGAATCGACTAAAATACGAAAAATAGATAGACTCAATCAGAGTTCGGGAATCGCAATATTTTGAAAGACTTAAATTTGAGTCTCAGTCTTAGCATGTTTAAGACTTGGGTTTGAGTCTGAGTCGAAAAAAAAATTTTAAAGACTGAAAATTATGAGTCTGAGTCAATTATAAAATTTGGACTCAAGTCCTTTAAGTCTGAGTCTTTTATAAAAATTAATTTTCATATCAATGGGACTTGAAAGAGATGTAGTTTTCTTTTGATAATTTTTAAGTCTTAAAAAATAAAATGGAATAAATAGAAAAGGCAGAATAGGATTTTTTAAAATACTTTGATTAGAATATTCAATTTTTATTGTAATCAAAAAATACTAAAATTTATTAAATATCTCGTTTTTCTTACGAATTAAGAAATAATAGAATAAGAATTACTAGAAATAAATATGAGAATTAATTTCTGAAAAAATTGAATTTTTTTTCTCGATGAAATTTTTAAACAAAAAGTTTAATTGTTCTTTCGAAAAAAAGAAAAAAAAAGAGCGGTCAATCAAAAAAAAATTTTACCGTCAATATTTAAAGGAGTGAGAACTTTTTGATACAAAATAATTAAATAAAATCGTTTTATTTCTGTCCTTATTATGCAAAAAATTGTTCTGAGAAATTTTTTTAAAATTAAATAAATAATTTTTATAATGATAAGCTACTTGATGAAGAAAAAATAATCATGAACTTTTAATGTCCTTTTTTTCGAATAAAATTTTTTTTTAAGTCTTTATAAAAAATTAAAGACTTAAAATTGAGTCTGAGTCAGGTTTTTTTTATTTTGAGACTTGAGTCATTGAGTCATTTTGACAAAAATTCAAAGACTGGGACTTAAAGGACTTAAGTCAGACTCAAACGAATTTTAAGTCACTTAGACTTGAGTCATTTCGTCTGATTCCCAAACTCTGGACTCAATAACATAAATTTAAAAAAAAATTTTCACAATTTTACTTGTTATATATTTGTTTATGAAATAGTAAACTAAATTTTAAATAAAAAACGAATAAAATTTTTATTTATCCGAAATTATTTTGACTTTTCTAGAATTGATTAAGAGTCTTTTATTTTTTTAACCCAAAAAATGACATTTTCCAAAATTCACATTAACGACTTCGTCCGATAATAACTTAAGTTTAATAATTAGCTTTTCCTCTAAGACTTTGTCAAAATTGCTTTATTTATATCCCGAAGCAACTTTATTTTGAAGATATATTGAAGAATCCTTATAGATTTTTTTATCGAAAATTGTTGATATTCTTGCAAAAATATTTAGATAATTGTTTCCGTGTTTTATGGGTAACCAAAAAAATGTAAAAATTAAAGTACCGTATCCGCTTGCTTACTACTCCTGGCCTTAAGACAAGAATTTTGATTTATTGCATTGGAATAGATACTATCGATACCATGTTATGAATTTTTTTGGGAATAAATCAAAATTGTTTCAAATATTCTTAGAGTAAAGACTAAAATTGACTTTTATTCCTAGAGTAAAGCCACATTAAAGGACAATTTTTTTTTAAAAATTGGAATTAAATTGAATTTTATTTTAAAATTAAATAATTTGACTTTATTCCATATTAAAAATTAATAATTAAGGTTTATTCCGGTATTAAAGTTGAAAAAAAAAAATTTAAAATGTTATAACCTATAGTGAATTTAGTTTTGAAAAAAAAATTTCAAAATTTTTTTATATCACAATTTGTAAAAATTGCATCATCATTTGTAGTTTTTTGTTTTTTGCTTCAGCTTGTGGTAATAAATTACCAATTTTGCTCATTATACCACGTACGAAAGAATTAGAGAACTACACGCCCCCAGCGAATATAAGAATACTATTCAAATCATCTGCAACGTTTAATGAAGAAAGTTTTGTAATTAGTTCATTTGCCAAATGTGGGATTACTGGTCAATCTAATTTGCATAAGACTCTTAAGAACTTGGTAGAAAGAAATTTGGTTTACAATACTTATGTTGATGATCTAGATGAAGACGAAGACATATTAGGCTTTGATAATGACGATCAAATCGAATTACAAGAAGTTGTGTTAGATGAAACAGTGCCAGTAACCACTCCAGAAGCAAGTAATGGTATTTTATCAACAAGAAACAGTCCAGATCTAAGTCAAATCCCATCAAATCAATATACAACAGTACCACAAAATGCTTATATAAGTCCAAATGACATAGTACAAAATTCACAGATTGTCACGGGTAGTCAAGTCATTCAAACAAGCACTCCAGTTATATCAAACGAAAGTCAAAGACCTAGACAATTACCAGGACGCTATGTACTCAAAGACTTAATTAATAATAATCAGAATTTAAACCAAATAAAAAGTCCGATTGTCACAACAAGCACAGTCGAAATTCCACAAGTAAGAAATAAAAGAGGCAGAAAACCATTGCCACGTGATGAAAACGGTAAAATAATTAGACCACAAAAAAACTAAATTTAATTTTGTATCCAAATGTAGATTCGAGACTTTTTTTTTAAATTTATTTAAATTTTTTTTTCCAACTTTAATACCGGAATAAACCTTAATTTTTAATTTTAAATATTGAATAAAGTCAAATTATTTAATTTTAAAATAAAATTCAATTTAATTCCAATTTTTAAAAAAAAATTGTCCTTTAATGTGGCTTTACTCTAGGAATAAAAGTCAATTTTAGTCTTTACTCTAAGAATATTTGAAACAATTTTGATTTATTCCCAAAAAAATTCATAACATGGTATCGATGGTATCTATTCCAATGCAATAAATCAAAATTCTTGTCTTAAGGCCAGGAGTAGTAAGCAAGCGGATACGGTAGTGATTTTAAAGATTTGTCCCAGAAATGCAACGAGGAGAATGAAATTTGAGGAAAATTTACGCTGCGTATTTTCCTTTTTTGATTGATGAAATAAATGTGAAAAAAATACGTGCGTTTGAATGAACTTAATTGTTTAATTTTCTTTTCATTTTATATCTAAAAATTTACAAAAAGTTACCTGCGCATTTCATTTCTTTTAACTGTTTCTCTTTATCGACCGGACAAAAAAGTGCAGCATAGACCATAGGACCTAAATTTAATTAGTGTATCAAAATAATCTTTCTTTAATAATTTTAATTATTCATAAAAATTTCTACCTAAAACAGGACCTCGGCCAGCTTCGTCTATACCAAGACATAGCTCAATATCTTTAAAAGACTCTTTATCATAATTAGATACAAACAAATGGTTATGTAAATTATCATCCACAGCTTTCGTAAAGTCCATATTTATTCTAAAATCAATTAAATTTTTTTTTTAATTTTTATAAATTTTTTTTTCAATTTTCATTTGTATTTTTGGACTTTTAGATCCAAAAAGATAAAATAAAGCTCAAGATTTATTTTTATTCATTTATTGGTGCATCTGGAATGCTTAAATTTTCATTTTCCATTTTTTTAAGCTTTCTCTTGAGATTTTTTCTTGCATTCTTTTTCTGCTTTGATGTACAGTCCTCTTGAACACCTGACTCAACATTTTTAGAAATATTTCCATTTTGTAAATTATCAACTTTTATTTCGAAAACTTCTATAAAATAATCAAATAACTCACGGTACAAACACTTGAAAAAACTTTGTCTACCAAACATTTCTTCAATATAAAGATCCGGGTTAACTCGATGATCAAGCTCTTCTTTAAAATTGTGCAAAAAAGTTCCATTAAAGAAACAATTCAAATCAAGGAATTTTAAATCATTAAGTTCGCCTCTTACAATATTCAAAATAGTTTGCGCATAAAATGTTGACAAATAAATAGCTTGAAATTCACTAAGACAATGAACTATCTTAAGGTCCAACATACGGTCTATTTTAGAGAGAGTTAATTTTTTATTAGCATTAAAATTTTGATTAAACAACGAACTAAATTGAGACAATTTAACCTTTGATTCTTTTAAATAAGCAAAATTTTTCGAATCTGATATCAAAAAATTCTTAGCTTCCATTAAAAAATTTGCATTCTTATCTTGATTTTGAGAAAAAAATTCATTTATTAAAGACTTGTCTTGATGCTCGAATTTTTTAAGACCTTCTTTATCATCATTAACAGGAGTCACATCATTTTTTATAATAGAATAACAAGGATCGATAATTGATGATTTAATAATTGAGACTATAAAAGCTCTTATGAAATTGTTGTCTTTAGAAGTGTCTAGCACACGAATATCCTCATTTTGTTTGCCAGTATTAAGCCAAAAATAAATAATAGCAAATAAAAATTTAATTTTTTTGCACATTAATTTTCCGGAAAAATTTTCCAATATTAAATTAGAGATTAGATTTTCCTCGATTTTGAATAAATTCTTTAAAACAAAAATTGTATCAAGAGTTGTGGGCTCTATAGACAAGAAATCATCTTCGTTCAAATTAACCTCATAAATTTTCAAATCTCTTTGGTATCTTAAATACTCATAAATAATAACTGGTTCTTTTAAGCCAAGTGACTTTGCATCGAACAACTTGAACAGCATTGTATAATAAAATTTTCTAATTTCAAGCGAACTTAGATAACTACTTGGCCAATCAGCAATTTCAATTTGACAATTAAATAGAGTCTTTCGATGCATTAGAACATCCAAGCAGTATCTAGTTGTTTTGAAATGAATAAAATTTTTTAAAAAATTGCTCTCAATTAAATCGCCATTAAAAGTAGTAATTCCCAAACTTGATATATCCTCATCAATATTTAATTTGTTGAATTCATCTTCCAGAACTTCATTTGTTAGATGTTTTTTAAAATAGTTAATAAACGATGGTTTTCTACACATGTATTCCTCTATGGATTCCTTGGATACTTCTCTTATCAAATTATGATCTTCATTTTTAACATTTTGTAAAATCATGTCTACACATTGTTCGGCCGTGTCGAATTGAGCCAACCATTTTAAAATTTTTAAATAAAAGTTATCTTTCTTTTTAGCATAATTAACAGTATGTTTTGCTATTTTTTTGAATCTTAAATTATTGTTACTTGAATCGAATGATTTCAATAGAGAAGAAAATGTAGATTTGTTAACATAGTCATTTCCACAAATGACAGCAAAAATAGCAAGCATTTCTTTTTTGAATAAGTCACCTTTTTCAATTTGTTTTTCATTAATATGATTCATAAATTTATCAATTTTATATATGAACCCTGGTATATAATATTTATCATCTTCAAACATTACGGATGATATGTAAAAATAATCAAATGGTATGTAACCATATTTTAAATCGTAAACATAAAAATCACTATCTGAACTAAGAATAGGACATCCTAAATCATTAGCTAGACAAGCTAAATCATAGTCTGCTTCAAAAGTACACTGAAAATGAGGAATTTCAAATTTTTTCAACAAATCCAAATAGACTTTGAAGGCTAATATGGGAAGTAAATTTGAAAAAATGTGATAGTTAGCGTTTATTAGGGCTTCTAGATTAATTTTAGAAAATTTTCCCTTTTTCGAATTGCCACTTGCAAAATTTGTTATTGAGCAAGCGTTGTTAATACGTTGGACAGCTCTTTTGAGTTGTGTACGAATTTTTCTCTCTGATTTTTCTCTTCCACCATCGAGTAAAAAAATAGCATTTATATTACACTTTTTGAATGATTCAAGTATTTCGCTTAAATTATTGGCCAATTCGTCGTAATTACCTCCATGAGTTGATTGAATACTGCTACTTGAATGAACTTGGTATAACAAACTGTAACCATCAACCAATAAAGTACAGCTTGTTAACTTTATTTCTTCTAGAATTTCATCTAAATATTCTCTATTCATAAAACTTGTTAGTCCCAAAATACCCATTTTTTTAATAAAATGTAATAAAAAAGCGATCTTTTAGACAAAATTTGACATTCTTTGAAAATATTAGATGTTTTTTTCGAAAAGGAAATTTTTATTTTTTTTCAAATTTAAAATCTGTATACATATTAAAAAAATTGCTAAAAATAAAATCAGTCTTAAAATTTTACTGTTCAACATATGATTTTTTTTAATATAACGTATTGTCTCGATTTTAAGAACATGCCACTAATACGAGAAATCGAGACAATACGTTATTTTAGAAGTTTCTGAATAATTTCTAAAAAATTTATGGTAGTAATGAATTCGAATCTTTTAGTTTATTTTTTCACACCATGTAGTCGTTTTAAAAAACTAACCGTGCTTAAATTTTTTGAAAATGCATGGGATTTTTATCTTTTTTGCATTGTCAATCTCGCGTAGAAATCAAATCATCCTAGAATGAAGAAATAAGCAATTGAATGAGAAAAAAAATTAACAAAAAATTTCTGCACCCACTGGTAAATCGTACAAAAGCTTTAAATCTTAAGTGCGTATTTAATTAAGGACAGTTACAGATTATCATGTTTTTGCAGAGGAATTTTCTCCACAATTTTTCAAATTGCACTGTTTTTTCTTACTTTCCAAGACTTGCAACTTTAAAAAACTTTAAAAAAATCGTTTTGGAATTTTTCTTTGAAATAAAATTGAGAAGAAATATCTAACTGTCAACGCAAGATCATATTACATAAAATTTTTGACGTGTTTCTTGAACCTTAAACTTTTATTTAAGACTGAAAAGAAAGATTTTTGTCTATAAAATTTTCAAATCAAACTAAAAAGAGATTGAAAATAAATTTTTCTAAAAACATTATTAAATATTACAGCTTTTAAAAAAGGCGTGAGCTTATCGTTACCGTTTGGGTTTTTAAGTTTGTGACCGAATCAAAATCATTTCCACATATTTCGAAGAAAAAATTTGAAAAATGTTTGAGTCGTTATCAAAATCTATTTTAAGAATCTTCTATCTTTAAAATTTCTACAATTAATTAGTTTGTCCCGTTCATAAAATTCCACTCTAATAATATCAATATATTCTCACTTGCTTTCGAACCGGCTCAAAGGAAAGATTGCCCTTACGCTTACACTCACAATAACAGTATTCTCACGGCACGGTAACAATATGCTCTCTTTTTTCAAAGCAAGCACTATATAGCGTAAAATTAGGACACTCGAATTCTTAAAAAATTTATATTCAAAAAAATATCTTAAGCTATAAACATTTCGTCCTTCTAGTGTTAAAATTAACTAATACAAGCTCAAATTTTTTGAGAAATTTTGAGAAAACGAAGAATCATTTTTTGCGATAGATGTAGTGTGTAACATTTTCGAATCAATTATGAAATTTTACTATCCTGGTCTTTCATACAGCACTTACTTTGAAAAAGGCGTGAGCGTTACCGTTACCGTGAGCGTTAACAGTAATCAAATTTTTTTTTAAAGTTATATTATTTCGGATTAAATGCAACATTTAAGATGTATTTTTAAAAAAATTTAATTAATTAAAAAAAAACAATTGTCGGTCCTATAAAAATATATTATTTTTTTTAAAGCGAAAAATGCGGAATTTATTTTCGAAATTTTGAATATGATCTCGGAATTTAAATCCATAAAAAATTGTTTTTTTTTAATTAATTAAATTTTTTTAAAAATACATCTTAAATGTTGCATTTAATCAGAAATAATATAACTTGTATAACGGTAACGGTAACGGTAACGGTACGCTCACGGTAACGCTCACGCTTCACTCACGGTAACGGTAACGCTATACTCACGCTCACGGTAACGGTAAAGCTCACGCTCACGCCTTTAATTCAAAGTGAGTTCTGTATTAATTGAAAAAATAGTGCCTTAAGTTCGATTAAGATAACTTACTCAAATCACAATTTTTTATTTTTCTTGCATAAAAATACTTGTATACTTTTTCATGGATTATTATTAAACTTCGACTTTATGGTGCATCGACTATTATTAAACTTCTTTTTCAAGATTTTTCTATTTTTAAAATTTTTATGATCAGTTTGTATCGTATAAATAATTTGCAAAACATATTCTCATTTTCTTGTGAAACTGCTTAAAAGATTTTTAATTTTTTTCATCGAAATTCCTGGAAAGCGTTTGGTTCATTCTTTAGAAAAAGTTAAAACCATTGGAAAAGGAACGCTCACGGTAACGGTACGCTATACTCACGGTAACGGTAACGGTAACGCTATACTCACGGTAACGCTCACGCTTCACTGACGGTAACGGTAACGCTATACTCACGGTAACGGTAACGCTATACTCACGGTAACGGTAACGGTACTCTCACGCTCACGCCTTTAACTCAAAGCAAGTGCTGTATGTAATATTTTGTTTAGTATAAGATAAATAGAATTTTAAATTTTATTTTTGAATTCAGCACATAAAATTGTCCTACGACACAAATTTTTGAGATTTTTGATTTACAAATTAGGCAATTATAGGAAAATTTGGATTTTAAAAGTTTCTTTAGTTCAGCGTTTATGTTACAGAGAATGGTCTACTAAGAATTTATGTTCAATATATGAAATTGTAGAGAATTAAATTTAGAAACTTTCTATCGAGAGGCTTTTTTGATTTAATCCTTTTATTCAATTTTAAATGATTTTGAACTCAAAATTATTTTAGTTTAAATCTTATAAATTCATTTTTACTAAATTCAAAAAATATTTACTCAGTTTTAGCTTCGATTCTGAAAAAATTTCAAAATTTTCATTTTTTCAATTTTTCCTAGATTTTTTTTTGTTTTACTAAACACCGATCTTAAATTTGACAAAAAGTAGCATGGGTCGGTAAAATTTTGTTTTTTTTATTTTTTTGATGAGTATTTTAGGACGAAAGAAGCATCCGATCGCTTAGATAATACTTTTGCGTGAA